>JABAKA010008139.1:0-21653 GCA_018857285.1 Termitomyces sp. Mi166#008 | reverse complement strand
ACAGGAAATGGAATAGATTGAGAAGAGCTGGGAGACTTAGTATGACAGTAAAAAGTAGAACAGACTTGGACAAAAGAATTGGCAATATCAAGACTAAGGACTGACTACTGTGGTACAAAGGTTTAAGTATTATGGCCAGATGGATCACCAGAACAACATTGAAGAGGGTCAAGGGAGGCACCGAGACATGCAGCACAGAACTGTATGGTCAGTTTGCAGGTAGTTGGATGTGGAGGCCAGCTGTGGTAAGCCATTGTGGCATGTTTCAGGAATGTTGTCCCAAAAAGGAGTGTTGGAGATGCAGATCAGGTCAGTGATGTGAGCAGCTGATGTGTAAGGCATGTCAGGATATGTCAGTGATGGTGGAAAAGGTGCATGGCAGAGAAAGTTGCACAGGATGAGTGGGTGAAAATGATGGGTCCTGACAGGCAGGCTCTGCAGTTCAAAGTAAGCATCCTGTGTTGTTATGAATTAAGAATCAGAAGTTAATCATGTACAGCCATCTCTGATATGGCAGCAAACAAGAGAGATTCATTGTTAGGATGTGCACAATAGTTTGCATATCAATGTGACTCTTAAGCTTAGCTCAATATCAACTGCTTTAATTTCAATTTTTTCTAGTCCTGAGGCTAAGCATGACAGTACATCTGGCCTGACTACCTTGGCTGCTCACCAATGTCCTTTTTCATGAGTTAGCATGCAAGGTTTGCCATTAACAGTGCAGCTTTGATGCATGTTCACATGGAAGACATTGTTAGATTTGGCCACTGCTGAATTGGCTAATTCATTGTTGGTGTTACCTTGAGCTTTTAGCTGTAAAGAGACACTTCAGGCACCAGTTGCTAGCAGCATCATATATGACCTACCTGTAGCTACAACAAAATGGTAATGTATTAGAGCCACTAAGCTACAAGCAAGCCTGATATATCAAAACCTTGTAGTCTCATTGTGCAGTTCAAATCCTTCACACAATTGGCCATCCATTTTGGCAATGAACTTGTCCCTCTCCACACTGTGGCAGACAACACTAAGCATAATTTGAGCACCTTGCCAAGTGCATCACTCCAACACTGTTTACTTTAGTTTGAGCTTGGCAACACTTCTATGATACCATTTCAGGCACATTTCTTGTGATTTTCAGCCCATGATCTTCTCTTCTGTTGACACAAAATAGATGTTTGGTAATAAATGTTTAATTTTTCTTGAGATTGTATGACATTACATAAAAAACATATGGATTCTTTGACATTTACAATTCCTTCCAATCACAGCTCAGAATGAAGTGGGGGTTGGGTTGAGAGTGCTCAATGTGATACTGATTGCTAATCAGTGCTCCCACATCTGTAGTGAGCTGAGAGCTCAAACTTTCCCATGTTTGTTCACACAACATATGCAGCTTGCATTGGATCACTGCTTGACATTGGGCATAAGTCCATAAGCTCGCTGCAGTGTAATCATCTACATGCAAATAAGACTTGATGGCATGTCCATTCCACATACTCTTTTAAAATGAAAAGAATGTGACAATCCTCTGCATCTCCTCATTGAGGAGAAGACACTCCTTCTGCCATCAATGTGCATGAGCTCTTGCCTTACACCATTCAACATGAAGTGCTCAAAATCACATCAGGCACTACTAGTAGCATGAATAGATGATGAGATGTACCTTCTTGTTTGCTTTCACCTTCGATAGCATTGCTGTCAGACAGTTTTCAGATACAGCTAAGGCTCTGGGACCCTTCTAAGCACATGTTCTCTATTACTGTAATTCCACTGACATTGGCCTTGGTAAGCTCATGAAGAACCCCTTGCCATTCTTTCTTCCTCATTGCTGAGCTCAGTGTCAGAAAAGCTGCATGAATCTCATTATATTTCATCTTGGCATGAGTAATACAGTCATTAATTGTCTTTAATAGGGTGAGGCTATGGGTATGCATCTGTTGGCCCTAGACAAGCATATTCTTTGACTTGTACATTTGTGAATGAAGAAGAATTGCACCACAGATCTCATAAAGCACTTTGTGAGCTTGAGCATAATTCAATCACCAATCAATATCCAAAAATTTCAGATCACAGTAAGCCTTTTCCACTATTGCCGATGGAAGATAAAGCTTGATGTCCACTGTTGCAACATGTTCAGAGCCACCAAGCTGGTCATCACAAAGGCAAAGGGTTGCACTCAGAGGCATGTACAGAATCTGTATCCCCATTTATGCCTCAATTTTCCAGAATAGCTGATTGCTCTGTTCAATTACCTTTGAACATTGAAAACTTGTTGCATGTGGTCCCAAGGCCTTGATTTCAATTTGAAGAAGATGTCTAAATATCCAGTCAGTTTTTGAGGCATTCATAATGAAAAATAGCATACTGATGATCCTCTAGCTCCAAACTCCGAGCAATCAAGCAACTGGGGGGTATGTCATCATAAACCACATCATGAATGTTTGAAGTAAGATCTTTATGGAGATGTGCCTCATCCTCTTGCACTAGCTGCAAGCAAACTGTGTCCTCAGTTATCTCTGTCAGAAGTAGAAGTAAATCCAAGAATACAGAGACACATTGAACATACTTTTTTCATGGTCTCTGCAAAAGAATTGTCCAAATGCAAAGGATTCTTCTCCCAGGCATGGACCATGACTGCCCATGTCACTACATCTGCTTTAGAGAGAGATGCATCAAACTCTTAGAAGGCAACAACATGTTCCTTACATTGGGTGATTGCATTATGGGCCTTACAAAGGAACATTGATGCTGGACACAAATAAGCATGATTGATAGATAGAGACACAACCTACATTTACATATGCATTGTCATAATTTTATGCTAATTATGATTACCAAAATGATCATCAAGTATGTTGTGGCAAGATTCTGGACCTATTTTCCTTGGTGCTGTTGGCCACAACATTGATCATGGCCCAACCATGTTCAGGAGCCTCACCATCAGTTCAGCTGACATTTGAAGAGAAGTCAAATGAATAGTCTACTTAGCATTTTGCAATATAGGCAATGAGATGAAATTTCAAGATAAAAAATCTTGGCAACATTAGAAAAAGGAGTCCTTGAAGGTGAGACATGAATACCTCAATTGGTAGTCAACATGGAAATTCAGCAGACTATATGTGGCCCCATAAATTGTGCAACATTTATACAGGTTACGACTCCACCTGACAGGCTATATCATATGACATTATGAGGGATCTCAAAGCATTCTGAGCTACACTGGACCAGAAAAAGAAGTCCATGTTGACATAGCTGCAAGTGGATGAGTAAAGCACCATATAAGGAAACATCAGACAGAACATACCACTCACTCTTTTAAAGATTACCTATGAACAACAGTTTTCTCATGTCATGATGGAGACACTCCATCTTTCCCACACTGCTTGCATCAATGCCTTTTCCACCATGAATGGCTGCTGATTTAATGGCATTGTGGTTGTTGCAGGTGCTTATGTCATCAGCAATGCGAGGCAGGAATTCATGCAAGTAATTCTTGAAGTTTGTGTTCTCGACAAAATAGGCATAACCATGATTAAAGCCTGAGTCCTTCTCATAGCTGGAGTTTGTTAGCTGCTTCAGGCAGAAGTTTGCATCAATTTCTACAAAAAGTGCATACAGCCACCTGAAGCATCATCAGACAGCTATCAAGCACAGCAACAAAATGACATTACTCCTTATGAGGAGCTGATGCTCAGTCAATGGGGAGGTTGATGCCTAGGATGGGGCACATAGCTGCTGTCCTAGAAAATGTTATTGTGGCAGGAAATAAACATGAACAGAGAAGTTGTATGTTTCATTATTGGATGAATTCCATTGGTGTGGAGAATCACAAAGTCTTTAGTACACACATAATTGGGGCATGCATCATCATCTGGATGCCCAAGTTGTATAGATAGGCCCACATGCTTTAGACTGGTCACAGTGAACACAATACCATTCTATGACTGTAAAGAACAAATAACAAAATCAATTTCAAAATCCTTGTCACATCATGAGAGGCAGAACAACTCATCTCAACATGATGAAATGGTAAACTACAGTGGTTTGCAACAAGACCAAGCTGGCACTTAAAGCAATGATCTGTACAATCAAAGCAGCAATAGAGTGGCTCATTACTGATCAGCATTCCATGATCCACTGAGCAGCCAGCACAGCTGAGTGAGACTTCTCCTGGCTCTTCAGGACAAAGAAACTTCTGAAGGTATAGGATGATGTTGTTTGCCTATAATCATAATGGATTGTCTTAAACCAGAAGATGAGGCCAGTGAGTGAACATAAGAGAAACTGGTAAATCTATCATTGACAAAGTCCTTTAATGCTTGGCCAGTTCATCAACAACATTAACATCATTAAAATCTATCCAATGGTGTGAGATGGTATTATAAACTTTGTTTTTATTATTCCCAAGGACAAATTGACCAACTTCATTGGCTTCTACAGCATGGAGCTCATTAGAAAGAGGCTGTTCACTCAACTGGACTGAGATATATTGTTGCTCCATTAAAAGACCCATGCCATCACTTTTCAGCTCATGATGTGTGAGAACAGAGGCACTTAGATGGGTTGTCATGATGTAAAAAACAAATCCTGGGTGATGGTGTCGTAGTTGTACTGGGGTTTTCTAGGTCATCTCATAATGATTAAGCTTGAACTGGTGTATAAAAAATGGCATACCATGAGTCCTTATAAAGACCTAGGAAGACTAAGAGAGGGGGGTGGGTCTAGTAACAAGTGACCAAGTACTTCTGTCGACATTGACATGGAGTGCAAGATGTAGGTGATAGAGAAAGCTAAACAAATGAAGTCACATTTGCCACTGGTCAGTTCTAAAACATTCAACCAGAAATAAATGAGAAGCTCATATAGAAGTGCAGAGATGTGAGTACAGAACCAATCCCAGAAAGGGTGACTCAGGAAGAGCAAGGAGCAGGCATAGTTTCACACCATAGTCAAACTTAGAGTCTGAGTTAAACAATGCAGCAAACATCACATGATCCATCACATGTCATGTGGTAGAAACACATGTCTATTTCAAATCAAGCAACAAATACACAATATTTCAAGGCAGTGCACCCAGAGCATTCTGCTTGCAAGTGCTACATCAGTAAATTCACCACTTCTATTGTGAAAAGTCATATCCTCCAAATCTTCTATAAGAGCTTGATAGTGCTCCTCTTCTGTCATGAGAAGGATACAATGCTCTAGTAGGGTGAGGACTAAATGGTATTGCTGATGCTGAAGTTGGTCCTGTCTTATGCAAAACTCAGCCCTCTGAATAAAGTGACTGTGCTAATTGAGGTGTTAGCTTTGGCAAGATATCTTTTGAGAAGAAAATCATAAACATACCCAACACTTGTGATCATGCTTGAAGCTGAGGAACCTTGGCCATTTATCATACACTTGCTTATTGTGATCCTTTTCCAATATGGACCTAGTTCAGGCCATCTGTTTATGGAGTTTGAGTACTTGAATGTCAGCACAGCAAATTAGTTCACTAAACTCACCTGATAGCAGACCATATGCTCCCAAACTTCCTGATTGACCTCAGGAAATAAAAAGCAATCATGCCAGATATACTCAAAGAGATAAAGGAAAAGTGAGACTTGTCTCTCATGTAATGCTTGCATGTAAATTAGAGCCATCTTTTTGAGCAGTACACCTTTGAGTTTTGTCAGTGCACCACTTCTTTCTAAACACACAAGCACAAGAGAGATCCTTCTTTCACTTAGGCATCTCTGAGCTCACATGTTTTAGTTTCAGGTTAATCAAGCTAATTGAATACTCATCAGTAAATTTTGAAACAGGGAAGAAAAAACAAGGTTGAACTTTGATCCCATGGTTCCTGATGTGCAGCATGAACAAACAATCCAAAATTGGCTGAGTGGCTGAACCATTCACTATTGATGCCAATAATAGTTGTAGGTATGTTAATCTACCCATCAAAATTGCTTAGAGACATCAGATACTATCTACCATACTAACCTACTAGCCATCTGAAAAGAAATTCTAGAATTTCATGGAGAATTGAGTTTTCACCAAATGAAGGCCAAATTTTTCTTCAAAGGTCAATTATAATTTCATAACAACTTCTACCTTGACCACTTTCATTGATCTGACCCTTAACAACAACCTTGTAACTGTTGCAACACCTCATGGGCTGCTAGGAGTCTTTGGGTAAGTTTCCGAACAGCTATGCTGACAGAAAATACATTCTAATGTGCACTATTTAGTTTTCATCAGACAAAGGATCAATTACAACCTTAGTACTCTGATTGCTTCCATTGCTCTGTTCCACAACATTCATGACCCAGCCTCAAAAATATCATACTGCAGAGGAAACAAGGGCTGCACAGAATGCACAAAGCAAGCAGAGTTACTACAAGTACATTCCTCAGCCCAAGTTTGTGACTATACTCTTGAGTTAGGATAAGGCACAGGGAATCCATTTGTGCTTGGCACAATAAGCTGTATCAAAAACAACATCACTACAGTCTGGCACTCATAATACATGCTCCATTGACACAAGTAAATTATTCTCCAGGGCTGCTCATAGTGCCACAACCAGCATATCAACAAATGAACCAAGAAAATGAAATTGGCCACTGATACCAATGGTATGTCAGTGCAATCCTATCTATACATCACCTTACTTTGTTCATTCAGTAAAGAGGACTGATCCCTCAACTCTTGGATTCAAAAGATACAAAAAGTCAATCAGACAGTCAGTGATATCATTAGCAGAAACATGCACTTGTACTTCAAATCACTATTCAAGACATATGCAACCAGTGTCCTCCCTAGTGATGCCTCCAACAATATCTTCAAGGACTCCATAGTGGATTTTCAAGAACTCTTGATGAAAACAGAACACTATCATCATGAAATTCTTCAGCTGGCAGGGGTGAGGCAGGAGTTGACTCAGGTAGGTGAGCTGGTGAAATGGATCCATTGCATCATTGCTCAGCTTGAAGACATCTCATTCATACATTACTGGAGCCTGAATCTCTTATAAAGGCACACTGAAAGAAGGAGCTCATATACCAAACTGACTGAATATATCATGGGCTTTTGCATTGCTCCACTTGAGTGAATTCTAAGAGTTCAAATCACTGCACAGGTAATGTATGCAAGACAGACATGATAAATTGGGACCACAATGTATTACAACACAAGTACACAAAATCATCATGAGAAATTAACAACAGACTTTGATGAGGCCAGCAGCCTCAGCCACCTCAAATGTGTCAATGCCATCCTCCCAGTTTGAGTACTTCTTAACCACAGAATCCACAGACACCAGTAATAAGAGGGCCAATTCAACTTGAAATTGAGGTGAGATGCACATCTAGTAATGGAGATTCAAGTGATTTACCAGCCATGAAAATTCCAACAGTCCTGCCAACCATGATGGCATACCAGTCATTATTGTTGTTGGCAATGGTAGTGACAGAATCAGTGGCTGTGGTGGCAGTAGCCATGACAGGGACAGTAGCCATGACTGGAGTGAGAACAGGATATGAAGCTGCAATTTGAGCTGAGGCAGGAGCCAAGACTGGAGCAAAAGCTGTGGCTGCAGCAATAGGTGTACTGACAGAAGCAGAAGCTACAGCTACAGTGATGGGAATGCTAGCAGGAGCAGGAGCTGCAACACTAGCTGCAGCACTTGCAGGAGTAATGCTAGCACTAGTGCTGGCACTGCTAGTTGCAATGGAATGGGTGTGGCATGTGAAGCAGGCGGCTGAGGCTGCATTGTATACATCTGAGTATGAGAAATAGTCATAAATTAGGAACATGTACCAGCAGAAGTATCAGTGGTGCCCAAGGAATTTGGGGGACACCTGGTGCAGCAATTGCAGCCTCTCCAATGGAAGTAATCAATCCTCCATCAGACAAGACAGATGGTTGACCACTTATAAATGACAACTCAGTTCAAAGCTGTTATATTCAGTAAATAGACTTACCTCCAGTGACATTGCCAGATACATTGATGCCCAATTGTTGCAGGGCAACTACAATCTGAGACAGGAGCACCAGGTTGTTTGAGCTGATGGTGAAGTGTTGAGTCATGCTGTACCAGGAGTCAGATGATGATGGTTTAAAGTTTTAGCCATAATTCAAAGTCAGATCTATTTGAATCAGCCACAATTAATGCTTATACAGTTGATCATGATTGCCCAGGAAAAGATCTGTAGGGTGCATTATAAGTACAGAATGGAAGCCAGCAATTAAGGTATGTGTATCTCAAAATATTTTGATATTTTCCTCTGATACTTATACATACAGATGCCACCTCCATGCTGGACTACAGATGAGCAGAAAACCTTTCTTGAAAACTATTAAGAAAAGTACCTACATCATCAAGTGGACAGCATCCTACAAAAGTTCTGGCCTTATTTTGAGAAAAAATGGTTTAAGCAATGGCCAGTGACAGTGGATGGTGATGAAATCAAATCAGATCATTGACTGCTGAAAAGAAAAAGATAAATTCATTACATTAAACATTTTAGCTTACATGGCCATCCAGCAACTAAGGAAATGGTTTCAGAACTGATCCTAAGCAATGAAATAAGTCAAGAGAAACAAAGATGTCTTTCTGAATTTCAACCCAAAGTCTTCTCATCATTTGCAAGTAACCAAGGCATATGTGGCCAAATATTATGATACAAAGATTAAGCTGTTGATTGATCAAGAGCAGGCTGCAATGGATCTTGGCAATTGTTCAAAATATGCAATCTCAATGGTAAAACAGATCATCAAGAGATCATGGGAGGCTGAGCTGGAGGAAGTTCAATGTGAAGTCATTGATGGAATGAAGGATGCAGCTCCTAAGAAAGCATCCTAAAGCTTGGCTCATATGCCCAAAGACTATGCATCATGAGCAAGTTTTTTGTGGCAGGTTATTGTGGTACTCACCTTTCATTTTGTAGTGCAATTGCAGGACTCCCTAATGTTATGGAGCAGGTCAATCACATGCTCCAAGATCAGATGGGCTAGGTATAGACCATTCTAGAAGGTAGCCCTGATCCAGCTTATCTGGATGGACATGTTCAGACAGTATCATATATTGTTTCAAATTTTCTTTCTTGATATGTTGCTTAGTTTTTCCACAGGTTCAACTTTGCTAAAAACTCACTCAGTCATTCATTCAAGACCTTCCACAACAACTACAACAGTCAAATTTTAAAGCTGTTTTTGTTTTTTGCAACTTCCTGCTTTGGTATGTAAGAACTGTCCATTCAGTGGTTTTTTTTTACTAACCTTTGAACAGCTCCCAAAGTCTGTGCAGCTCACATCCTGAAACTGGAAGCAACTGTGACCAGTGATGTGCCTGCAATCATGGTGAGTGCTCAAGCATTGAGGGACAATAGGTTCAAGCTGCATTTAATGTCAGATTCTGAGGATGAAGATGGAGAACAGTCCTTGGTGTTTGATATGGCAGTCAGTAATTGACCCAGCTTAATCTCAACACCACTGATCACTGGTGGTACTTCATCTTATGCAGCACCATTGCTAGCTTCACAGCTCTCTCTGTCTAGAGTGCAAGTAGACCACCATTCTCCACCTTTGGCTCATAATATTGCAGTGTCCATACCTGGGGTGCCTACTTTGCCTTCACAGCCATATATCACAGAATCTAGCATGGATGTGGAACCACCCAAACCTTCCTTGTCTTCAGCCCAACATGTCACTCAAATAGTTGTCTCAGAGCAATTCATCTTCCCACTGATGCTCTTCAGGAAGTCATCTGATTCATCTGCCCTGCATTCCTGTTCATTAACCCCTGTGAAAGAAGAGGAAGTCTGAAGTGAACTCATCTCAGAATTGAAGAAGCAACCTGTCTCACCTGTGTCTGAGGTCCAGCAACCCCAGAAGAAGATTGCTTGCTAGGCAAAGAAGTCCACTACAAAGAACCCTGAGACAAACATGGAAAACAAATCAAGCATTCTCAGGAAGCATGTTCACAAGCCACATGGAACAAAGGAGGTCATCCTGCTGACCATGGACACCAAGAGCAAGCCACTGAATACCACAATGAAGCCTGCCCCTCACAGGAAAGGGAAGGAGAATGCTCAGTAAGTAATTTATATGGGGTGTGAGGCTGGCTCTCATGTTTTTTGAGTGGGAAGAAGTAACTTGACTTGGCAATGTGGGGAGTCAGTCTTGTTGCCTTAAGTGACTTTTGATATTGTAACCTACTTTTTGTTCCTCATGAATTGTTACAATATTCTGAACTCTTGTATTGTAATCTGATTGACCTTAATGTAAAAATTGTGCCATGCTATTGCTGTGATGTGACATGTTATTCTGTTATTTTATTCTAAGAAAAAAATGGCAATAATGTCAGATTGAGTGAGTGCAAAAGGCCTGAGGTGATTATACAAGTACAAGTAAAGACAAAAATTAAGCTGCATGATTCCTGTCAATGGATATGTCATTCTATTATTTTATTCCTAGAAAAGAATTCCAGAAATGTCAGATTCTTCCAGTGAAAGGCTGCAGTCAGCATACAATGCAAAGGTGATCATAAGCTAAAAAGAGATTGACATGTGTATACACACCTGAGGTGATTGAGCAGGGGCTATTCCTGGTTGTAATCATATGTTATGCTGTATGTTTTTTGTGGAAACCTCTTAGAATTAAAAAAAGAACAGAAACATACTGATCACCATCAACATGGAAGGATACATACTGATACATCACATCACTACCATCAATATAAGCAAGAAGACAGAATAATTATTTATAGATGAGCACAGATTTCAGTATGCAATTCAGGAACAGATGCACACAGACCCAAAGCATGGAGGTGGGTTATACCAAGAGCAGGGGTGCAGGGAATGTGTGCACCCCACAGCGTGGTTGGGGAGTGATGAGCATGTGAGGTGGAGGAGATGTAGGGTCCTGTCAGTGGCACAGGAGTTTACCGCTTTTGAAACTGTTGTGCAAGATCTGGATGTTATCATTGAAGACATAATGAAAGTGAGTCAATAAATCTTGTCATATTGTAAGTCTGGCTTACATAAGTAGACATGATCAGGTGGCGGACATCTGATGTCTGCAACAGGACTCTTTGGACCATATCTTGACCATCATCTGTAGACTATGCTCTGCTTTGTTATACATATGCTGTTTCTGTTCTGGTTAGTTTTGAACACATTAGTGTTGCCTATGGTGAGTAGGCTTCCACTTTTTTTTGAACAACAAACATTGGAAGTTTCTTTCTCTTATCCACATGGCCCATTTGAATATCAGATTGCAACACTGCATACACCATGATTTTACCTGAACCAGAATCATTACTCATATAGTACATCTTTGAGTGGCTGGAAATGCTCTACCTTATTTGTTTAGTGTTTTCTCATGCCACATCATATGGCCTGGACTGTTGTGCATCACTTTTTGCACATATATCCTGTTACATAGCCCACTTGCACCAACCAAACAGACTGAATGACCTCGCAAAAATGGAACATTGAGGAATGTTCATCTACATGAGTCAACCTGCCCTGTACCCCATCTGTACCAACCCCACTCACAATGTGCAGTTGCATGCTGAGAACAGCTGATTTAGGCTCACTGCTCACCCCGCTCACTGAACTGGATTCTCCCCTGCTTAGCCAAATTGAGCTCCAACAAGAAAACAGCTATTCACCACAGGAGCACCTGGCCACAATCCCCTCCCCATGCTCCACAGACTTTGATTCTACAACAGACTCCAATTCTTCTGACTCCTCTGACAACAGTAATCTTACAATGGCTTCAAACCTTGGCTCTGACTCTAAGACAGCTTTTATTAAGATGCTCTCAGGTGTCAAATTACTGATCTTGATGCCTGGTGACCTTACCCCTGAGCTTGCTTATGAATTTGCTCATGCCTGCCATGCCTTCTTCCACACAAAAGATATTGAGGCAAAGGACCAAGTCAAGAAAGTTATGGTTTGTTTTAGAGACATCCACATCGTAAACTATATAGACTCAAATCTGGAGGATCTGGAGAAGCTCTCATTTACCGAATTCATGGTGAATATTTGCAAACATTACCTGAAGGAGGACTGGGAACAGGATCTGTGGAGGAAACTGCTTGGCTCAAAACAGAATGGCCAAAAATTTTGGGATTTTTACCAAGGGGTCATTAAGCTGAACATCATGTTGAAGAACATGGACTCCTATTATGAGACAAGCACCTTTGCAACCTCTTTGAGGTGGCCCTCAATGAGAACCTTGATAATCGTGCAACAGAGAACAAGATCAATCAAATTCTTGATCTTAAGAAATGGGCAAACACAATTGACAATCTTGACATGAAATGCCAGAATGAACTGAAATATATATGCATTGAGGCCAACAAATCCATATGCAAATGCTAGACCCTTATGTCTGGTCATGGAAGGAACATACCCAGCAAGAAGGGATCATCCACATCTGGTGCAGAGTCCTCAGGAAAGTCAAAGCATACCCCTTGCCTGACCAATCGAGAGCACCAATACTTGATCAAAACCTGGGGCTGCTTCAAGTGTTGCTGTCCACATGCAGGTCACTATTTGGACAAGTATACAGAGGAGTATCTGAAACCTGGACAGCCCAAGATCCCATCAGATTGGATTCCTAAAAAGAAGGATGGGAAGAGGACTGGGACCACTAGCTCATCAGTGACAACCAATGTGAATGCATCGACCTCAGTGCTGAAGGCCAAACCTGTTGCAGCTTTCTTGGCTTGGAATGAAGATGAAGACTTGGTAGCAGCAATTCTGCTGTGTGGGTCACTATTGCACTCAGCCATTATTGAGAAAGCCAAATTGACTGATGAGGTGAGCATTGATGACTACCAAGCCCCATACTACTGTTGGAAATGTCTTGCTAATGGTCCCACCATCATAGAACCAATTCCTGTTGTCTCGCTCATTGACTGTGGTGCACATCTGACCCTGATCACTCCAGAATTAGTTGCTCAGCTTGAACTCTGAACGTTTGCACTGAAGAAACTTGAACCTGTCTCTGTTGCACTTTTATTGCTGAACAAACTAAAACAAATCATTACCTTGACTCATTATGTGACAATCACTGGAACTTGAAGATGATTGTAACATTAGTGGCTCCTGGGCTTTGTGCCCCCCTTGTACTTGGTATCCTCTAGCTGAAAAAAAATAGCATTATAATAGACTACAAAGCCACAAGCTGTATAGATAAATCATTAAAGTATGATCTGTTCAACCTGCCTGATGCCCCTAAGCCTCCCCTGCATAAGCGCCCCCAAACAAAAGACATCCTGAACCAGGTTCACACCAACCATAAAGTGATGCTTGCAGAACTCAAGTTTGTATGTGCAGAACATTACATCTGTTTAAAGTGCATGAACCTTTTCAAGGACGTCGCACCTGTTAATGTAATTGCTGCAGTTCAGACTTGGATCAGTCAAGTGGCAGCAGAAGATAAGCTGCTGAAGCTAGATGCTCATTTAAAATCTAAATTTAAGTTGATTTTTGAGCCGATTCCACATGCAAATGCCTTACTGACCAATGTGTACATGAAAATTCACTTAAAAAAGGATTCTAAGGACATGTATTGCAAGATCCCAACCCACACTTACCAATGCCTATGGAAGTACCATTCAGCCTTCCAAACACTCATCCAGCAACATTTGGATACTGATCAGATTTGTCCCTCATCATCACCACATGCATCCCCAGCATTCATGATTCCAAAGGTGAATCCTTCAGTATTGCCCCATTTGGTCAATGACTACCGTTGTTTGAATGCGCTAACCAGAGCCAACACTCATACTATGCCATGGATTGACAACATACTGCATGACTGTGCCAAGAGTAAAATCTGGATGACAATTGACATGACAAATTCATTCTTTCAGACATGTATGCACCCTGATCACGTTCACTTGACCACTGTGGTCAACTCCATGTGGCTTGTTTGAATGGCTTGTCATGCCCATGGGCTTGAAGAATGCACCTGTGATTCACCAATGGCAAGTCAACCATGCTCTGAGAGAATATATAGGAAAAATATTCCACATTTACCTCGATGACATTGTCATCTGGTCCTCTTCCATTGAGAAACACATGCAGAATGTGTGCTTGGTGTTGCAGGCATTGAAGGACACCAGTCTGTATGTTAATTCAGCCAAATTCCACCTTTACTGCATGGAGATTGACTTTCTTGGACACCATATCAGTGCAGCCAATATTGAGGCAGATGGCAAGAAAGTTGACCAAATCGTATCATGGCAAAGACCTAGGTTGGTGACAGATGTGCAATTGTTTCTCAGCCTAGTGTGCTATATTGGCACCTTTCTTCTGGACCTTGCCCAGTTCACAAATGTTCTGAATCCTTTAACAATAGGTGATGCAGATAAGTGCTTCCTGCCTTGGCTGAATAAGCATCAACTCACGTTCAACACGTTCAAGAGTATTAAGGCCCTCATTATTGGATGGGAATGCTTGACAACGATTGACCATGACAACTGACCATGACGACCCTTCAAAGTCAATTTTTATGATGACCAATGCGAGTAATCAGTGCTCTGGAGCAGTCCTTTTGTTTGGTGAGACCTGGAAGACCATGTGCTCATGGCATTTGATTCCATGACCTTCAAAGGTGCTAAGCTTAATTACCCTGTACATGAGAAGGAATTACTTGCCATCATTCGTGCATTGTGCAAATGGCATGTGGATTTGGTCAGATTGTTGTTCATGGTATTCACCAACTACAAGACCCTTGAAAACTTTGACACTCAATGGGACCTGTCCCACTAACAGGCTCATTGGATAGAATTCTTGAGCCAGTTCAACTATCACATCGTTTACATCAAGGGGGAGGATAACACAGTGGCTGACATGTTATTGCGGCTGCCTGTAACCAAATCAGAGGATAGTGATGCCGTGGTTATTGCGGCAATTCACTCCTGCATCTTCCCTGACAACCTGGATCATCCTGTGTTGCTCACAGTGAGATTACCAGCTGACTTCTCCCTGGGCAGCTGCTCATGGCATGGCAGAGACAGCAGATGAGGATTGCCCCTGTGTGGCTGCCACACTGAATGTGGCCACTGACCCTGATCTATTGAAAGGTATCTTGACTGGTTACCAATTGGACCCATGAATCCAATTGCTCACTCATGCATCACCTAGAATGGCAAACATATGGAATGTAGATGGATTATGGTTCATTGGGGACCGTCTATGTATTCCATGTGTTGAGTCAATATGGGAGACACTGTTCAGACTTGCACACGACATGCTTGGGCACTTCGGCTTTGATAAGACATATACATCCCTATGTTCCACTTATTACTGGCCCAAGATGCAGCAAGATCTTGAACAGGGTTACATACCTTTCTGCTGTGAATGCCAATGTAACAAATTGTCAACTTCCAAACTGTCTGGCCCATTGCACCCACTCCCCATTCCTAATGGTCATTGTGATTTGGTCACAATGGACTTCATTGGGCTGCTACTGAAGAACAAGGGGTACAATTGCATTCTAACAATCATGAATCACCTGGGCTCAAATATACAGATTATACCAACATGCACTGACAATGGCATGGAAGATCTAGCTGGTCTGTTTTTTGATCATTGGTTCTGCGAGAATGGGTTGCTGCTTACCATTGTCTGTGACCGTGATCAACTCTTTGTCTCCAAATTCTGGCAGGCCCTACATGCACTGATGGGAGTCAAGATTAAGATGTCCACTTCCTATCACTCAGAGACTGACAGGTCAAGCAAACAATCCAATAAGACTGTTGTACAGTCTCTCCATTTCTGGATTGCATGTGATCAGCAGAATTAGTGAGGTTTGCAAGGATGAACACGGTTAATCATTCCACTGGTTTCTCTCTGTTTCTACTGAAAATGGGACACAGTCCCCATTTGATTGCTCCCTTGAAACCTGCAATGGATGTGACTGATGATGTGCATCAGGCTCGGCTAGTGTTGGAGAGGCTTCTGACAGACATTGAGGAAGCAAAGGATAACCTGTTGAATGCAAAGATCAGCCAGACAGCCTAGCCAAACAAACACAGGGCACCCAATTGGCTGCCCTGCTTTGACGGCCCATTCCGTATCTGTGATATTAACCTGGAGGGATTCATCATTACCTTGGATATGCTGAACACAGCAAAGAACGTGTGTTGTACCTTTCACTTCTCTGAGATCATTCTGTTCTAGAAAAATGACCTGAATCTGGTCCAGTTGCCACAGATGAGAATGACAAGGAATGGCCTGTTGAAAAGATTGTGGATGCCCATTGTTGCAGGCGTGGCTGGAAATACCTTGTTCATTACATGGGCTGGGGACCAGAGGAAGACCGTTGGCTGCCAGGAGTCAAACTGGCAAATAATGTGGCACTTGACACATGGCTGGCACTGAACAAAGTGAGTAATGCTGATTGAACAGATCAGAACTTTACTTACTTTCTTCTCCTTGTCAGCCACCAGTAGCTTTTCCCACATGGTTTTTGATGCACCTGCATGAGCTTTTGTTTGATTTACTTACTGACTTACAGTTCACCTTTCAATGCTCTTGTTTTTGTTGTTGATAGTTGCTGTTTTAGAGGAGGGAGGGTGTAAGCCTGGCTTACATAAGTAGATGCAATCAGGTGGCAGACATCTGATGTTCACAACAGGACTCTTTGGACCATACCTTGACCATTGTCTGTAGACCATGCTCTGCCTTGTTATACATACGCTGTTCCTGTTCTGGTTCATTCCAAATGTGTTAGTGTTGCCTATGGTGAGTAGGCTTCCACATATATTCTCTTCTGACCATGAATTTCTCCTAGTTCTGGCAACAGAATCTACTGAATGTTCGAGTCATGCTCGAAGGTCAGTGTTTTCAGCTCTTCGATAATTGATGACCTCTCCAATCTATCAGGACTTGTTTAAGCCTTGACCAGCACATCATAATTTTTCACATTTCTTGGTTAAACAAATCCTTCATGATTGGTCAGATAAATACTGATAAATACTAAGTCAAGATTCTTGCCTGGCTCTGTAACGTAGCAGGGAAGAATACAAAGCTCTTGCTGATCGAAAGCATTGTTTCTTCCGTATGCCATGATAAAACTGATGGTGCCGGTGCCTTAGGTATCCTGAGCGCGGTCCTGCGTGAGGCACCTGCACCACTTATTGCTAATTTTGGTGCTGTCAACGAGATGATTTATAGTATTGATGTAGATGTAAGTTCGTCTCCGGTGATTGGTGAGATCTATGGTTAATGAGTATTTCGATAGATGCTCCTTAAGGCTATACCTATGGAGTTCTTGAAGGGAGATCTTGCCACCACCATCAGTTGCCCTACAGGGGATACCCATCTGTCTTGAAAGCCGGGATTCAAGTGCAGGTTTCAAGATTGTTATTCATCTAGTGCACCTTGAGCAATTATGAGTCACTGGACCCGTGTATGTTGGGTTAAATCAAAGATGTAACACTGAAATAGTACCACAAAACTGAAGCGCCTTGTAAATGATGCCTCGTGGCCCTCCAGGGTGCAAAGACAGCAATAACCAGAAAGATGCAATATGAGGACTGAGAAACTGGATACTTATCCGAAGAGGGAAACAAGATACGAGGGATATGAGGACACAAGTCCAGGCATGGATAAAGGGAACAAGGCCCAAGGTTTCCAAGGCTTGGCCACATAGTCGATGAGGAAGGGGAGCAAATTTTGTCGAAATTTTGACTACACATGTTAATAAGTATATAAACAATAAGCTGTGGCTACTTACACTCCACAATTTTTTACTATCCTATCTCATGTGGGCCTCCTACATCTCGTCCTTTTTGATGCTATCAATTGTCCAAAGTCCTTATAAACAATGCATGTATCCCAGCTTTATGACACTTCTCTCAAACCATGGTTTCCCAAGTTCGCCAATTGCTCAATCTCATAACTAATGCTATCGATAGACTCAAGAGTGTCTGCGACAGCACAGCACTGGATTAACGATCCCTGATCTACGTACTCCTTTCACTCTTGAGTGTCTGAGGCTTTCTGTGCCAATCCCAATGCCATCGAATTCATGCGCATTATTTCTGCAGCGACACTTCATATGGAAGCTATTCTCGTATCTTTCCATGCCAAATTACGTAGTTGAGCGAGGATCTTAACACAATAGTCATCTGGCCAATCATGAAGTATCTGCTTCAGCAAGAAAACTGAAACCTTGCGATCAGACGGCTGATGCACAAAGTCTTATACTTTTTGTTCTCAATATTAGCTGACAGAATGTTTTGTGTTACAACAAGCCTGACCTTCAAGTGTAACTTGAGCATTAGATAGATTTTTCTGCCAGAACTATTCATCATTTCCATGATCGTTATTTCAAGAAAACACTTCAATTGACTCCTCAATAGCGGACTGCAAATCTTGGACAATGGTTTCAAGAGCCGGGAGATTGCGTGCCAATGGGAGGGATGTTGAGCCGATACAAAATGGTGCCAGGTGAAACTTCCGACCCACCTGACAATCCAACCTATTTGACAATCCGACCTACCTGACAATCCGACCTACTTGACAATCCGACCTTTCCACTCTGATTTTGATCGTACCTTGGTTTGCGCAAACTTTATCAGAAAATTTGAGGTGTTTATTCTAAGTCTGGGAAAACTTAAATTTGGTCTCTGAAGCCAAATCTGATATACTAGCTTGTTGTGCGAGATGCTGACATAGGAATCCACTGGCTGTCAGATGTCCTTGCACCTGACTGCATAACTTGGCCTCCATCAGAGATTTCCCGTAGGTTGAGAACTAGCCGTGACACCATGAGACTCATGATCCTATATATAGAAAGATTTTTATTATCATCAACGGGTACGAGAGGTGGGATGGCTTACAGTGTGCTAAAACTTGCATTGATGGCTTTGATGTCAGGCTGGATGATTGGAGTTGGACATTTGCATGCAGGACCAAAAGAGTAGCTTACAGGTGCAAGCTAGATTTTATGATCAGGATTGTGTTATGGTTTAAAGAGGTGCACTCACCATGAAAATGAGAACCGTAACAAGGTTCACAATAAAGATGACAGCAAAATACAGGACTCCTATCATAATAACACTGTTCAGAACAACGTTTGTGAGTGTGAAGAGAAAGGTCCATGCCATCATGGAGTATACGATTCCATAGAGTTACAACACCGTGATGTCGATAATGACACTGCTGTAACACATGATATAGCGTCGCAAAGAAGACTAATGAATCTATTGACGTGGGATCAGAAGGATTCATTTATTCTGCGGGGAAAAGCTACCAAAAATCAATTCCGCAATCCATGTGAAAGCCATGTGTCTGCACCAAATTCAATAAGATATTCAAGGAATTACCCTGGACATACAAATACTGACATGTATGTCCGTCCTGTCAAGATGCAGCCAACAAGGCCTAGGTCCGGATTAAACTTATCATCATCATTATCAGTCATGACACAAATGATACCCACCTTCTGGGAGGGTGAGGCTTGTCCCATCTGTAAAGGACCACTACACCAAATTTAGACCTTGGACTATGAGCATGGAGACAACTGCATACTATCTTCATGGCCAGTTCCACTGCAAGACACAGACTCCCCAGAATAGCAACTACCAGGTTCCTGGAATATATGGCATACAAGCGCAATATAAAGATAACTGACACATTGAGCTCAAAGTGTGGGATGCATAGAAGGGCTAATGGACAAACCTCCAATTGCAAATGTTGTTACTGTCTTGACAGCCTCTGGAAATAAGACATATCGGTTACAAACAGTCTTGCTCCATGGATCCTGAAATGCTAATAAATGAGACTATTAGTATCTGATTAAGAATATGATATAGAAGAAGGTAGAGTTACAGATGATAATGATGATGTATGATAACGGTGTAACATAACGATTCTATAGGCAGTGTTTTTGACAATCCAGAGGCAGGAAGTATTCTTGCACCTACCAGAGTCCATATTATCGTGAGCAGGGTAAATTTTCTCGACCAGATCAGTTCTATTTTGTCACTTATAGTGAGTGCAATGTCATAGAAAAGCATGACTGAGACGAGACCCTTGTGAGACATGATCCAAAAATTGAGCAATGAGGAACCAACCACATGAGGCCAGAAAGAACATTTTTGCCGCCAACCTATACCCTCATGTGAGGATTGAGGAACCAAGTAAAGTTGGTCACGCACAAATGACCTGCAACACTCGCAAGTTCTGCATTGCTGAGCGTATCGGACATGATTTTAATGGATGGAGAGGAATACAAAAAGCTGCAAGAGTGAAGGCAGCACCTTTTTTAAGTCTTTTGAGATCATGGGTACGGTTTACTAGTTGCAGTCATGTGGATCATCTTAATGGATGACACAGGGTTGAATAAACCAGGCAAAGACACAGGAATATTGATCATCTTACTCATCACTGCATCTTTTGGGCTGTTGATATCACCTTGGGTAGGTTGGTTGGCATTACCAACATGGTCCGCGTGCGAATAGCCATATTCCTAAATCTTGTAAATGTTACAAGTGATCAAATGCCACGGGCCTCAGCTTGTCAGAGGGGAAGGTATTGACCGCCTGTGCAAGAAATGATAAGTACAAGTAGGATGTGAGGAGATAAAAATTGGTATCTATGCTGCACAGAGCTCTGGGAACCTGTAACATGTGATTCAAAGATTTTTTCCTGAAAAGAATTCTTTTTACAGATGGGCAAGAGGTGAGAAGTGATCAAGTGATCTTCTTTGTCCCTTATTCAAGTGCAAATGTCTAAAGTTCAACTTCTGGAAAGAAAGAAGCAGCAACAGGGCACCGACTTATGGAAAGAGACCAGACGTCAAAAATTTCTGTTTCGAGTTGAGGCTACTACATAACTACATAATCAAGCACACCACTACTTAGGAACAGATGAAGGTGAAACAGACTCCAAAGAGTGATCCCAGAACAACAAGGCAAACATTGGAATCATTTAAACCTGGACCATTTATGGTATTGAACTTACCACAGCCATTGACGTAATTGGGGAGCTTGCTCCCCTCTGTATAGATACTGATCGAAATTGCAGATGCTTATGTCAGCACGCAGAAATTTGGTTTTGTTTAGTTCAAGGGATTTTGTCCGTATTGTGGGAATTTCAAACTTGCATGTGCGTGAATTTGATTGTGTTTAGTTTAAGGGATTTTGTCCGTATTGTGGGAATATCTCGTCTGGCATGCCCACGCACGCGCTCGTGCGCGCTGCTGTGCTCTGCTTTTGGCCGGTGGAGTTTGGATTTGACTAAACCTTAACGGGTGCTTCTATCAACACAATCTGACACACGCTGTCATTGCGTGTGATTCTCTGGCTACTTGGGGCTTACTACTGCTTCTGAGACTGCTCTGTGATCCTGCTTTTGAAGACCTAAACTTTGACTATATAGTCATATATAGCGCACTAAGAGGTTGCCAATTTGGCATTTAGTGAAGTCCAACCTCTCAGTCCCAGTTTGCTGAGACTCTAGATTGCCAGGGTGACCTTGCTCACTTTGGCTTTTCTAGAAGTGACCTCTCTCACTCAGCGGTGTCAGGAGCTTTCAGTACTTTTTACTGCCTCTATTTACACTTCCACCTGCCTAGCAGAAAAGGGGTGTAGCAGAGTTGCTATAAGCTTAGGATTTTAAATCCCCTGAACACTGTCTTGC
>JABAKA010008138.1:0-22124 GCA_018857285.1 Termitomyces sp. Mi166#008 | reverse complement strand
AACTCAATTTTGGTTGAAAGGTTCCCTTTGGAAAGAAAATCAAGATCTGAGGGATAAATTGGCGAAATCAGATGCTTTATACAACGCATCAAAAAGGGAAGTGCAACGGCTGGAGCAGTGGTTGGAGAATGAAAAAGCCAGGGCTGAGAGACAGGATCAAAGAGCTACACGAGAGTTAGAGAAGGCTGAACAAAGAGCGATACAGGCTGAAACCAAGGTCTGGGAAGCTGCGAGCAAAGTGGAGAAGGCTGAAGCCAAGGCCTGGGAAGCTGTGAGCAAAGTGGAGAAGGCTGAAGCCAAGGCCTGGGAAGCTGTGGGCAAAGCGGAAGCCAAGGCCTGGGAAGCTGTGGGCAAAGCGGAAGCCAATGCAAAGGAGAAGGAGGAGTACAGGATCCGAACTTTGATGTTGGAAGTCGAAGTGAAGGATTTGAAGGCAAAGTTGGCGAAGTATGAAGCAGAAGCAAAGTAACAAGTGGCACTATGACTATTGAAGTGTACAGTCGGATCAGTAGATGATGAATTGGTTAGCTGATCATCAAGTGACAATCCAGCTATTTGATACTAGACGAGGATAGAATGGAGCATGTGCACATATTCAACAGTTCAGGAGTTCGACGGCAACAGGTTTGACCAGGGCTGTGGGTAGCTTCTTGAAGTCCCTGCCCATGATCACATCAGCTGCAATGTCGTACAGACACCTCGTAGTTTTATTTCTAGTGCATTGATTCATAGGTCACATCACATGCTTCTGTCTTGTACTACATGAACATATACCGTCTCAAGTTATGTACCTGCTGCAAACACAATGGAACCTTCAAGTTACCAGACTCACAAGCATAGATGATCCACTGTGCATTGTGCCTCTATTAGCTTAATTCAAGCTATTCGAAGATGCGACCGAGGGGTGTGCGCAACAAAGTATAGGGATATGAGGTTCCAAGTCATGTTAAGGCATTTCCTCAGGCGATAGGACTAGTCAACGAAGATGTTTGATTCATTCATTTAGAATTACTTGAATGATGCGTGGACCATTTTCGTGGTTTCTTTGCACGATTCAGGACTCCTGATTCCCGGAGTTGCGGCGGCCCACCGCCATTGCCCTTCGGTCTCGGTCTGCCTCCTGCCAATGACCCACCACCCTTGAAGGGCAGAGAGCCCAGAGGAGGATGTGAGAGGCAGGAAAGGGGAGATTGTAATTCATCAAGGGAATGCGAGCTGAGGAACGGTTCTGAGGTAATGTTAACGGACAGTGGGGTGAGTTGTGGTTGAGGAGAACCAAGGGGCGTGGGCGGTGGGGACGCACCGATCTTGTTGCGTAGTTTGTGGATTAAATGTGGACGCGAAGAGGAGTCCATGGCACCATCCACTGAGAGGTGTTAGTGAGAAAAAAAGTGAAAGAGTTTAAAACGGTTACTAACCCGTTGTCCATCGACAGCCTAGGCTTCTCCGCAATAAAAGAAAACCTCCGTCAACTCACCCGTGGTACGAAGAGGACATCCGCGAGTCCAGGGAAGCTTCGCGGATCAACAGATCACGTTGGGCCTGCCAAGTAAGAAAAAGCACTGCCCGCCTAGCTCAATCGGATAGAGCGTCAGACTCTTACTTAGCTGTAGAGGCGGGATTATCTGAAGGCTGCGAGTTCGACCCTCGCGGTGGGCTATAAGTCATAAATGGCAAAGACATTCTTTTTGTGTCCTCACAATGACACTGATCGCCAGATTTTCTTGACAATGTTCAGACTGTGCTGCACAGCCGTGGTCCGGCAGCCCATTGGAATGCCCTGGAATACCATCTATCAGGCTATTCATGATCCAGCCTGTCATTGTCCGACCTCCATGAGCTGTTCAAGGATAAAATTCATATAACACATTAGTCGATGTATGGGAGGAATGAAACCTTCTGGAATGTGTCCTAGGAATGGGCTTCATCTTTCATCACTATCTTCATCTTCCTCATAACTTTGCCTCCACATCGCTCAAGGCTAGACTACTCACTGGTAACTCAAGTGAAGGCAGATCCGCAGGACAAGGACAAGGGTTCAGGACAAGAGTCTGTTCATATGAAAACGGGTTCCGAACAGGTGTGATGAACAGAAGGCACCGTACGCGCGAGGTGCCAACCAAGTAACGCCATTTCAGTACCGTTGTTTGACATATGGAGAGCAACTTCAATGTGGAACTTGGGTAGTCCAAATCATCTGGGGGCGCGCGACGAAGCGTAAGTAAAGATTTTTCGAATGTGGATCGGAGCAAGCTGTCGGTATTCACAGTCAAACTAAAAGTCAGCGAAAGCGGAACAGATACGACTTCGATAGATTCAGACATGCTGATAGTGTTGTGTTAATGGTTCAAGTTTGATTTGAGTCAGAGACAGCAAAAACTTGTTCTGAATGGACCAGGACGAGTGCGACACGCATACAAGCCATGTGTTCTTCAATGTCTGTCAGGGAAAAGTTTTGAAAAAGTTACAGGATTTCCCGGAGTCATCGTTTTCAATATGGTGATTCTGGTATGAATTCAGCAGCGTATATTCATTTCGCTCTGGCATTTGCAATCGCTTCATCTGCATACAGAAGTCCGGCCAAGTGAAGAGTAAAATGTCGATGTGCACTGAGAAATCGAAAAAATTAGATTAGTTGGCCAGAAGGATGTATGATTCGTTATTACACACACGGTCAGCTCCCAGACGCTTTACTACCACCACTCGTTCCCACCTGCACACTCTCCTCTTTCTCTTTTCCTTTCCCTTTCCCTCTTCTCCGCCTTCCCGTTCCAGCTTTTCCTTCCGGGTTCGCTTCCACTTCATCGACGGACCGCACAGGTGGTGTATATATCGCACTGTCCCCATTGAGATTCGCCCAGGGCCGCATAGGATCCAGTCGCGCTTTACCCTTACCCTTTCCCAGATTCGCGTCAGGCCGCGGCTCACGAATAGGCTGCGGAGACGGCGGTCGTGAGTCTTGTGGTGATGGTGAAGCAGACACTTTTGATCTAATCGTCGTTGTCGTCAACATAGTTTTCTTCGTCTTTGGGCCGATTGAGAGGACTTTGTACGTTTGGGGCTCAGGGGGTGGGGAGGGGCGGTGGGATGAGGAATGCGGAGGAGGATACGAAGAGTTGAAGCTTTGAAGGCTTGGGAAGGCGCCTGCAGCTGTACGACGTTCTTCTTCTGCGCGTTCACGGGCGAGTTGTTCCTTGAGAGTAGTATCGGCAATCTCTGTCTCGATACGCGTAATTAGAGCGCTGCGTTGGGTTGGAGTAAGGAGAGGCGCTCTGCACGAAGGACAGAGATGAGATGGTGCTGCGAAGTCGCAGAGAGGTAGGGCACAAGAAGTACATATTGGAACATATGGTGAGAGAGGATGTGTACGCGCTATTGAACGCATGGTCAACGATACAAATCCCAAGCAGCAACGGATATATACCTTGACAAAAGCAGCCTCCAGTTGGATCTAGTGTTGTACTAGTTGAAGGGTCCTGAAGAGAGGTACGCAAGCCATTGAGGATACGCAATGCCCTGCTTTGAGGTAGCGCAGGTTCATTCGATTGAGAGCTTTTGGAGCGGGAGGGTGCCGTTGGAGGTTTGGGGCGTAGACGATCCGAAGGAAGAGAAGAAGGCGCTACTTTTCTAGTCCATGGCGTTTGGTGCATCGTGGAGAGAGTTCAGAGCCGTCACGACTTACGATCACTCTGTCACAAAGCTGATCGAATCCAAGTCCCAAATAATGTCGTCATCTTCCGTCTGCCGAAGGGTTTAAGGCTCAAGCGGCTTCGCGGCTTCTTGAGCGGAGCTCTGAGCTTCGCAGACTACCATACACTCAATCAAGTGTGGGGCAGGCAAAGGTCCTCCTGAAGAGCTCGGTTTTTCTGTTATAACGCGTGTGGGTTTAGTCATTGGTTACAAGAGAGTGATAATCAATCCTAACTACAAATCTGTCCTACGCATCCGTTGCGCTTCTGGCCCTCACCGACACCTGCCAGGAAAGAAACATAGCCCGCCTAGCTCAATCGGATAGAGCGTCAGACTCTTAACTAGGTAGTGGTATCTGAAGGCTGCGAGTTCGACCCTCGCGGTGGGCTATGATGTAGCAGCATGCATATTTTTGTGTGTTGGGCAGTATCCGTTTCGAAATACTTGTTACAACGGAATAGCATCACCTGTGGTTTCTTACGATTTGGGTGTCTAGTTGGCGATTGAGGCCGGATCCGTCGTCCTGTCATACGTTGTGAGACAAGTTCCTATGCATACTATTCTGATCTTTCGAATCTACTGCAAAGTCGATAAAGTACGATAAGAATTGCTCCATCATACTCTGGCTTTTTTATTTGTGAGGAAGGGCAGTATAGTAGTGATCACACATACAACTAATGAAAAGAGTGGATCTGAGTCAGTGATATGGGCGTACTTGACGTGTCAAAGCCAAAGTGGGTAGAAGGGGGATGGCCATGTTTGTCCATTAACTCAAGAATGCCCAAGCAAGGACGATCGCGTAACCACTGCACCAATTCTAATGAGTTTGAAACAGCCAAAACTTTGCGGCAGTCTGCAGAGATTAAAAGGTTATTTCTGTAATGAATTGTGATGCGACTCACAGGCCTCTCCATCTTCATGCCTTGAGACCCTGCAACGGAGGTTATGAAAGCCTCCAGGCGGAATATGGCCTTAAGCATCACCAAGTAACTTGGGGTATGAAATCAATAGCACTGTTGCTGCGACATGATGGGAAGGAATGATCGAATTCTAGTCTGAGAAAAAAAAAGGATGATGTCGACCTGAAAAAGTTAATGATGAGTGCTCGCCTGTCGACCTAAATTTCAGGAAGCTCACCTAAGAAATGAAATTATACTACAGACTGAACTGCATATGATATCCTAAAGTGTAAGATGGTATCAGAAGGTCGGCGGAGTTTATGGGAGAAAGGGTGGAGACGACGAGGGTGGTTGACACAGGGGGAAACTTAACACGGTCTTGTTGACAAGCACTTGTGTCACTGTAAAGCATTCCTAACTTAATCCAGACGAAGGTTCGATATGCCGAAGAGTGAGAGTGAATCCGTAATTTCCGTCAAGGAGGCATGGGAGGAGATACGGAGGCCCCCCTGCGCGGCCGCACCATTTTTATCTGACCATCGCCTTGGTTTTCTTCCGCTCCTGGCTCTCCTCCTGGTTCAACACTCCGAGCTGCTTTGTCTCCCTCAGAAGGACTTGGGAAGGTGACCAAGGCCGACATCAATGGCGTAGCAATCTCCATTGAACGTTCCCCATCCTCTGTAGCGTCTCCATCACCACCCTTATTTCTGGCGGCATCGGCGCTAATATCGTGGCCAAGTTGATCATCATCGGGATGTTCTTCAAGAATCACAGCCCTAGTTCCGGGTTCAACATTAGTCTCCGCAACAAAAGATTGGTCTCCATCCGTGTTAAACGAGTCAAACGAGGAATCCCTGTGATGTGTATCTGGGATGACAGTCATTTCTTCTCTTTGTGACTGGATAACGCGAGAAAGGGCAACACGCTCGGCACGGAGACCGTCAATCTGTATCGACAATAGACGGACTTGCTCGCCGAGGTCTTGAATAACATCTTGAGGGGGGAAAGCGATCAACGAGGGTGATCTTGGTCTTGAAGGATGACGATGAGATTGTGGCCGTGTGCGAGATCGCGATTTGGATGATGTGCCGGGTGGTTGACGGGAGGTAGACAATGAGCGCCCGCGATGGGGACTCGGAGAGACGTATGATGGATGATTGGCTGATCGGCAGCGGGAATTTGGGCTGGTAGTGCGAAGTCGGTCTGGTTGTACAGCTTGAACTGGGTGATAAGAGGGTCTGTCGGATAGTGCTGTATTCACAGCGCTGGATAAAGGCACTGGATATTCGGGGACAGTGGATGTTGGCGAGGCGGGATGTGACAATATTGGGTCCCGAGAAAGCTGAGTTGCTTTTTGTCGCGTCTCCTCCGCCTGAATAGATTCAGATAAAAATCAATGATCGAATGGAGTAGAAAAACAAGACGTACATATTGAGAAAGCACACGTACTTCTTGCTCCAAAAGTTTGTTTTTGGCAGCTGTCTGATCATACAAAGCCAGGATTTCTGAGCGGTCCAGATCACGCTGCACCTTCGATTTGCCCTTGCCATTGCCATGTGCATGGATCCCACCAGCGGAAGTACTGTCAGCGTGTTGAATCCATGCTTCTAAAGCAGCGTCACGATTCGCGACCTGTGCCGAGAGTATGTTGACGCGCGCACGCGTCAGCGCGTGGGCCTGACGTTCGCGGTAGAGTTCGCATTTAAGATAATGCACAAGCCCATTGCTGTACGCGGAATGTTGCGGTCCATAGTCATTTCGGAGATCATCCACAATGAATGGCTCCTCGAGCAGTGGATCTGTTCGTTGATTGACGCGTCACATAGCGAATAACACCTTACATGGGAAGTAAGACGCACCCACACGAGTCGAGAGCTGGAGCTTGCTGAAAGGCCAGTGTTTGAAGTTGTCGTTGCTTCCCTCGACTAGACACGATCTGCCAGGTTAATCCGCATGCTCAGAGTGAAAACAAGGAATGCACCTTTTTTGATCAGTTGGAGTATGGCTTCCTGACAGTCGTCTCTCTCCGCCTCCACTCCTCTCAGCCGGTCCTGGACTTTCCGTAGTCGAGACAGCGCCACGACCCTGGCATTGCGTTCTTGTTCCAGCTCCTCCTTGTCCCTCTGGATGATTTCGTTGAGGGTGTCAAGCACAAAGAGATGTTCCTGTTGGAGGAGTGACGTCCTGGCTTTGTATGCTTGCAGCTGTGACTCGAGATATTCAATCTGCGTACATATTTATTGCTATTTTTTGGCCTTGGCAGGAAGTGCTTGCCTGATCATCACGCTGTATGCTAGTGCCTTGTCTTGCCTCTGTCGTTGTTAGAACCATAGAAAACGCCGAAGATCGGCGAGCTACTAGGACTGACGACCGAAAAGCAGAAGGGGGAGGAATGATAATTCCAAATGTGAACCACATGATCAGCGGACACATTGGTGGCGACCGGTTGGCAAACATTGCACTGAGTCTTTCTCCAGTGCCCGCCTAGCTCAATCGGCCAGAGCGTCAGACTTTTAAGGTGGGTGTTAAACTCGTCGGAGTAATCTGAAGGCTGCGAGTTCGACCCTCGCGGTGGGCTATTTGGCTGTGCTCCATAATTTCTTGTGCACCTTTTCTTTTTTTCCGCTGACTCAAAAGGGTACTCGCTTTCGGAAAAAAGGTATGTACGGTGTTTCTTGAGACAAGTGTGCCATGGATATGTTGGTCAATTCCTCTATACTCATGCTCACCTAGCTCAATCAGCCAGAGCATCAGACTTTTAATTTAGTTAAAACTGATTAGTTTTCATGCAACCAATGAAAAGGTTTCCAGTTGCAGTGATCAATCCCACTTGCTGTGAGCTCCCAAGCTGACAATCTTCCCATAGTATCTGTGGATGCCCCTGGATCTGTCTCAGACAGGGATGCCCACTCCTTGGGAAGTAGAGATACTGTTGCTGGAGGCTCAGAGCAGCCTTGCAATGAAGTAACTACTGCTAAAGACTCAGAGCAGCCTTAAGACAGGACCCGTTGTTGGAGACTTGGAGCAGTCTTGCAATGGAAAATTCAGTCACTAGTGCAGTAGTTACAAATATTGCTAATAAATTGATTTCTGTAGAATCCACTCCTCTGTCAAACCAAAAGAAAAAAATTCACTCCCACTGTTGAGAATGTTCCTAAGGAGGGACAACAACAGAAAGTGTTATTGGCTCTCACTATTGAGCAAAACAAGACCATGAGCCTCATCTGCCAATGCATGATGGATAAGGAGTGAGAGTGTGTCAATCATCAGATGGAACATATCTATTGAGCCTGTGCAAGTAAAAATAATTTTCATGGTAGTGACAATATACATGCCTCTGATGACTTGAGCTCAGAAAATAAATCATCTGGGAAGAGTAAGGCTATTGACTTACACAACTGAGGATCCCTCAACCTGTCCAATATAGAGCTTGATCCAGCCATCCAACAACAGCTGTTCAATGTGAGGAACTGTCAAGCAGAACAACAGTTAGCTGGCCCATGTGGGGATGACAGCAAACACACTGAGGGATAAGTGGCCAACCTCCTGGTGGTATCTGATGAAAAATCAGATGGTAAAGTAGAAATTAAGCATGAGTCCCCTTCACATGATGAAATTAAACAATACTTACAAAACAAGGTGCAAGCTAGTCAAGGAATTAGATAGACTGAGGCAGAAACAAAAGACTGCTCACAATAAAAGGAAACAGTCTGGTTCTGTTCCAGTATTGAGTCAATTATCAAGCCTGATTGATAAGATGGCTGGCAGTAAGGCTGGTTGGTAAGTTATGGGCTGAGCAGGATACTAAAAAGCCCATGCATGACAAAAGAAAATTTATCAAGTCTATTGCTCAGGTCACCAGGAAGTGTGCTCTTAGCTAAGCATTTGAGCAATTTAGTCACATGCCAAGTGGCAACTCCTCAGATAAATCTTCATCAGATTATTTAGATTCAGAATCAAGTTTGAGTAGGCCTTTATTGTCATTATCATTCATTATCCAAATCAGAGTCTGGTTCTTTCAGTTGTAGTTCATTAGAATCATTTCAGGGACACTGTTGAGAACACAAAACTCAAAAGTCAAAGAAAGACAAGAGATCTAAAAAGTTTAAGTCACACCATCATAAAAAGCCTTAGAAGACCTTGATTAAGCTTACACCATCTGAGAAGTATAGAGAACAAGAACAGAAGCTAAAAAAAAACCTCCAAGGTGCTACATTAATTTCTTGTGCCTATCAAAGATGGTCCTTGACAATGCTGATAAGCTCTAAAAAGTTCTAATTATATAAAGTCAAAAATTCTGATTTTTCTTATTTTTTTTGTTTTTGAAAATTTAATTTTAATTAATTAATTATTTTTGTGATGCATCAGGTTACATGACTCATCATGTGACAACACATGACTATAAAAAGTCAGAATAGTTTTGTCAGCTCACTGCCAAAGTCAAAGAGTTGTGATGCCACATTTGACTCTATCATAGTGATAATAGACCATCTTACAGGAATGGTGCATCTTATATTGAGTCAGACTACCTACACCACAAAAGATGTGGCTGAACTCATGTTCTTAGAAGTGTACAAATATTATAGTCTGCTACAGGCCATTGTCAGTGACCAAGATGATTACTTCACAAGCATCTTCTGGACTTGCCTTCACAAGCTAATCAAACTGTTACTCAAATCAGACAGTGTATCAGTCGAGCACAAATCAACTGGGTGCTGAAACTTCCCACTGTGGAATTTGCTCTCAACTTAGCATGCTCAAAAAGCACTGGATACTCACCCTTTTTTCTAAACCATGGATGTATGCCCTGCTCAATGGTATAGAATGCAGTCACTCCTGACAAGTATGTTGAGATTCATGTTTACACACAAAGACTAAGATCTGTCATTATTGCAGTTTATAACAGCATTCTTACCATCTATATGAAGCAAACTCATCTGGTCAACCAAAAACAAAAGGCAGTCCCTTTCAAAGAAGGCAATTTAGTCTACATGTTAACAAAAAACTTAGCTTACTCTAAGAGACTAGCATGTAAGCTGATTTATGAGCATGGACATTTGAGCAGTGGCCACAGAGACTTGGGTAGCAGGCACAGACTTGGGCAGCAGAGACTTAGATGGTGGAGGCTTGGGTAGTGAGTGTGGAGGCTTGGGCTGTAGGTGACTTAGACTACAGGCACAGAGATGTCTTTCTTCTCAATGTCACTCTCACTGTCTTAAATAAAAAATATTGACAATGATACTCTTTTGTCTAGTGGCAACACCTCCTACAGACAAGTTCTTGAAGAGTTGGCACAACTTCAGGATCACACATTGACAAGACACATGTTGACTGCACATTTCCATATTTAAATTCATCTGAACTTTCCTTTTTGGATCATCTTGCAAGTTTTCAGTTTCCATTGAATTAGACCTAACAGAGCCAGAAATGGAGGTCCTGCCCCAAATATTCCTGGAGCCCATTTTCACTAGGCTTCAACTATCACCCCATCTATGCAAGTTAATCAAATGAGACTCTTATTGTAATGAGTATCACACCCCCTACTACTTCATTCTCAAGTCTGCTTTCCAGCCTCTCTGAACCCTCACTACAAGTTGCTTGGCCCCAGGTGTTGATATTGGCCTCCTACAAGTTGATGGAGATGTTAATGAGCAAAGAGTGGGTGTTATTATATCTGCCTTATTGTGCCCTCATGTCCAATCAGAACAAAACCACAAGCATGGTGAGAAGCATCATAAGAATGAGCTTGAACAGGCTTAAGCCACTGAAGTGCTTCTCACTCATCTGTTCACTGCCTCTGAGTGCAACAAGGGAAAGTGTTGATGCCACCACTCTGACCACAATAAAGATCACCCCCCTTGTATTTGTACCTATGAAATGAACACCAACTTAATCCCTCCATCACAGAAGGACCTCTACTTGATTCACTTACCCAACTGTCACTCTTGTTTCAATTCCACTGTTGTTTCCTCTAGCCAGCCCTCTGCCCATGGATTCCATCACTGCTACTGCTATTTTCACTGTCTCTGTCATGTAGCCTCCCATTGCCTCAACTAGCTCTGCTACTGCTCATTCCTCCACTAATCATGCTGAATCTATTGGTCCCTCCAAGCCTAAGGATCAAGACATGTACAATTCAGACCAGGATCCCAAACTCATGCAGCCATTGTGCCAGCCTAACAACATCACTACCCCCTCTCTTGCTTAATTGGTTGACATCTCATTCACCATCACTGTCATTATTTGACACATATGGACACATACCAATACTCACATTTAACAGTCTACACTCCTTACTCAGCACTTATGTCCCACACACTCATTATCTGGCACTTCATCCTCCTCTCTATGTCCCTAGTATTTCACACCTTTGTTTTGATTTTGGAGGCATCCTGCAGACCCCTTGTGATGCCTGGAGAGCATATGTAATACCACATATCTGTTAAACCTACATGGTTCACCACTCTCAGCACCACATTCCTCATCCTTATCCTGACATTACCTTATGAATGATTACATACAGTTTCACTCTCAGTATAACCATGCTACTGTCACATCTCCACTACGACACCCTCCCTCTAGGTAAAAGTTCTCTAGTGTCAGCAGAGATTTTCCACAAAGCCTGTAGATTGGCACAACTTGATATATTGTTTAATCTACCCACCACACCTCTCCCTGTATATATATTACTTGAGCCACATTGGCAGTGAAAATACAGCGCTCCCGAGACGCTCGGTAACCCTTGCACCCGGTATCAGCTGTTAGTGATCACCGGTCAATATACCCGTGCCCGCCTAGCTCAATCGGCCAGAGCGTCAGACTTTTAAGGCGGGTGTAAATTCGTGAAATTAATGAAATTAATCTGAAGGCTGCGAGTTCGACCCTCGCGGTGGGCTATCACACAGTAACAACCATTATTTAATTTTTTCCCTACTTTGACCTTTGGTGGAAGTAAGGTTGTTTCTCGAGTGGAACAAATGTTTTTCAATTTCTTCGAGCTCATTCGAATTCTCTGCCATCATGGCCGTGCAAATGATGATAAACCTCCAAGCGCAAGCATTGAGCAGTTCGAAATAGAATCTGAAGTAATTCCTAAGATACCCTCAAGCGTTCCCGCTGTATTCCACTACGCATGAATCCGTGGTTACAATAATTATAAGCAGCCCTCAATGTCATCCTCAAAGCCATCCCAAAATCCGACTGATCGTCCTAGATCTCACTCCCACTCAAACGACACATCCCCATCACCCATGCCCACCTCCGTGTCTCCACCTAATCAACACACAAATGCACAGCACGCATCAGCCCACCACCAAAAACAACAAATCAAAGAAGAAAAAAACCACTCACCCTCATCCAGATCTAACAACCCAAACCCCGTCACATCCGCACTCAACAATATATCCCTCAACGTCATGCTCCCCGCATCACCCTCATATTCCTCATCGCTTTGCACCTCTCCCGGCTCTTGATCTTCAAGACCACTATCACCCCACCCCGCATCCCCGCTCAGCCCATCGAACGACTCGGACGCACCGACGAGCGACGGGAGCGGGTCCACGGGCTCCCTAAACACACCGGGGGACATCTCCTTCTCCTTCTCCGCACACAAACGCGTTCCGGAGCACGTCAACACGCGCTTTACTTTTCGCTTTACGTTTTTAGTCGTCCTGGGGTCCGGCGCCAACGCACACAGCACATCCGTGTCGGCCTCTGCGATCTCGGTTGAGGTATTTACGTCTTGCATACTATGGATCATCTGGTGCACGTCTTTGTCGTCGTCGTCGGGTTTAATAGGCGCGAAGAGCGAGGGTCTGGGCCGGCGCTCTGCATGGGCAGCAAGTGACACTCTGATTGATTTCCTCGGCTTCAACTTCTCCCTCTTGTTCTGTATCCCCGCCTCTCCATCTCCTCTTTTCGTCTTCGTACCCTCTTCATCTACGTGGTTCACACCTCCCCGAGCTGGCTGCACGGGAGGCACCATATTCCTTATACCACTCGGGACCTTCGACACTTTCTTCTCTGTGCCCAAGTTCTTCAAGTTTGTTGGAGCTCCGGACTCGGATTCGGAGTGTGAGTGTGAGTGTGGGCATGCTACCCTTGGCGCACTGAGATCAGGCAGCGCTGGGTATGCAGGGAGCAGCGTATGGAGGATCTCGTCGATACGCGGTTCGAGCCCATGTTCTCGTTCTTGGTCTTGCAAGCCGAAGGAGGAAATGAGCTCGGGAGTAGGTTCAGTCTATCGTAAACAGTCAACACAAAGAAGAGATATTGATATGAAACACGCACGTTGAAGTTCAGAGCATGAACGGGGGAGGGTTCCCATAGATCAAACTTGAAGGGTACGGGGAGTGGTGCTTTCTTCTTCCATACCACAGGCTTGGACTTCGTCTTCCCATCCTTCTGAACCTTCGCCTCTACCACCCGCACCCTTTCTTTCATCTTCATCTTCGCTTCCCTCTCCGCCTCCCACTCCCTCCGCTTCTCCCTAACCTTCCCCACCGCATCCCTCAACACACGACCCGTTCTCGTCTCCACTTTGTCTTGCTCTGCGAGTACATGCACGAGGGTGGGTACCGACGCACCCACAGTTGATGTTGATGCTGTGTCATAAAGAGTAGACTGTGGTCTTAAGCTCGCGCTGGAGAAGACGGGCTTGCGGAATTTAGAGATATGCGCGGGGTGGTGGGCCGCTGCGACTGGGAGGGGGAGGGGGTGCGGTTGGGGTTGCCCTTGCCCTTGTACTTGTCCTTGTACAGCGAGCTGATCGAGATGAAATACCTGCATGAGTGCCCCTCTGTCCTATTAAGAACGATGCACGTACATTCGATTTGGTGTCCGGAGCAGATCCAGACGACGCGTCGTTCGAGATAGCAGGACGCTCGATCCCCGTAGCGCTCATCAAGAACTCGAGCGCCTCCTTTCCTCGAGGCCCGGCCCAGGACGCACGGAGGAGCTTGTGATATTGAGCATCAACGAGCGCGACGAGGCGGGGGGTGGGCACTGAGGTGTGTTTGGGTGATACATCCCCACCTTGAGTTTTTAAGCGTTCCTTAATGCAAAGTGAAAGTCATCATCAGCATACTTATGAGGGGAAGATGTGAACTTACCCTCAACGCGACCAACTCCGCCTCGCGTCGAAGAAGGTCCGACGCGGACTGGGTCCATGCGTTGCGCGCGCGTTTGGAGAATGCGAGACGGGTGACGTAGATTTGGGGGAGGGAGCGAAGGAGTGCCTGTGAGTGGCTTGAGTTCGGTAGAAGAGTGGAGAGTGAGAAACGTACATTCAGGTTTTCGAGATCGAGGTCGAATTTGAGTTTGTGTGGAGATGAGGCTGTGGATTTGAATAGGACGTGGGTTGAGAAAGAGAGTAAGAGGCGTTCGAATCTGATTTATGGTGAACACAAGTTCATTCAACGTCAGAAGAGAATTTCCAACACACCTCTCGCCCGCACACTCCTCCAACAACGACTTGCGCACGACCACGTCTTTCCACCACCATGAACCGGAGGTCTTTGCGCCCTCCGTGTCTCTATCTCTACTTTTCCCTTTCGCCTTGGCATCAGTAATGTGCTTCGATGCAGGATATATCGCGTTGTGCCGCAAGGCCTCGAGGTACTTTGACAGGGACGTTCGGAACGCGAGCGTGTCTGACGGGACAAGACACGGGTAGGTCGGTAGGATCTGTTAGCATTCCTTACTGTGAGCATCGAATGAGCGAGAAACACGCGTACGCACGGATTTCGCGTTCCCTTCGAGTCGTCCAACGAGGAAATAGCAGATATCCTCGAGGAGCTTGGTGCGTTCTTTGAGACCGCGCACGCGCGGATGGAATATGTTGTGGTCGTATTCTGGGCTGTTTGCGTGGGGGTATTCGAGGATGTGGAGGTGGATTAGGAGTATGAGGGGTAGTGGGAGTGAAAATACGGAGGCGGTCATCGTGGTTACATTAATATAATAATTTAATAGAAGGATCAGGATTCGGAGCCGGATGAGCGCTTTTTGTACAATGACATGGTAAATTGATCATGATTCTTAACTTTAAACCACATTGTTTCTCTTTTTCTTCGACATTTGGTTGGCCTCAGACACTTCTCAGTTGGAAAGTACACTTCTTGACTTTCTTGCTTTAACTCATTCTTGATGATCTCTGCAAAAACCTTTCCGAGTCAACGGCGTCCCAAGCTTCCAAGCGCCGTACATCGCGAAGACGCACAGCCTAATGAAGGCATACACAATCGGCTGGCTCGTGGGCCGCCCTCTGTAGTCTCTTCTGCCTCGCTGATGGGCAGGGGTCGCCCATTCCACGGGCAATTCTCGACACGAGTGCCACGGGGAAACAAAATGTGGCGAAAGCCACATCACAACTCTGTTCAACGCAGACAGATAACACAAGGTGCTCGTCCTTCTGCAAAACATGACTCTGGATCCACTTCTGCAACACAACCTGCTCGTCCTTCTCCAAGACATGACTCTGGATCCATTTCTGGTCCTCCTGCTGTGCCAACTGCACTTCAATCGCGCGCTCCAGTCCGAAACTCGATTATGAGAGCTTCGCACATCTCTGGACCTCCTCTCTCGGCAGAGATCCTCCGTCTCAATCTCCAAGCTCGTAAAAAGGGTCTAACACTAAACCAACCACCAGCAGCTCCACGACCCGCCACATCTGAACCTCCCCTGCCGCCTCTGCTGCCCAGCCCTAGCCCTAGCACCTCTCCTCCCCTCAAACGCCGACGCGTCGGACGCCCTCGTCCCTCCCCAATCGCAATCACCAGTATCCCAGAGGTCAAAACCGAGATCGAACACGACGATATCACGATATTCCAGCACAAGCCCCTGCGTTCGCCTTCCCCTCAGACGCAAACGCAAATCAAAGCAGAGGACCGCAGCCCGTCTCCTATACTCCCCACCCGCAAACTCATAACACACGCCTGTGCCTTCTATCCGCTCCCCGAGAACTGCCGGAAGACGAACGCGAATGCAGAGTGGATGAAGCATCGGCATGCGCTTATCGCGAGGGAGCGTGCAGTGCTCAGGGAACGGGGGCTCAGAGCGATGAATGTGCTTTTCAGGTACACATCTCTCCTTCATACTATATGTGGATTCTGTAGTTGATATGTACTGACGCTTCGACAGGGACGACGGGATGGTCGTCGAATGGACGAGTCCGGTCCCCGTGTGGTCCGACACGCTCCTACCTGAGCCCGAGCCCGAGTCCCCAAACTCAGGACTTACAGACAAATATCGGTCCCTGCGACCGCGACCCCTGCCGAAACCCGCACCGAAGCGGCGCAGGGAAGAGTCGGAGGAGGAGTCCGACGACTCCTCTACTCCTTCAAATGGAGCTGGAGCACCGACATCTCCCATAAGACTCCCTCTGCCTGAGCACAGAATGCGAGCTGCAGACCAAGACGTCTCGCACTCGCCTTCGCCTCCGCCTCCGCCTCCCGCAAAAGACAAGGGTAAAGCCAAGGAAGTCATCACTCCACCTCCGCGTCCACGTCCGCGCCCGCTCCCTAAACCCCTTCCGCGCTCACGCCCGCGTGCTGAGGCTCTGGATCCTTTCGATGTCGATGTAGCAATGCACGATGCTCCGCACGCGCACGAATGGACTCCCGAAGAGATGGACCAAGTCGAGCCTATGGCGCTCGATTTCCTAGATCGGTGCGTCTCTTCTTTCTCTCTTCTTCGTCCGACACGCCAACTCACTCCACTTCCTTTTGTGAATTTACATAGGTACATCAAAGCATTCGACACCTCCCTCACCGCTCTCACATCCGCCTACGCCCCGCACGCGCTGTTCTCATACCGGTTCTCTCCCTCCTCCCCCTCTTCCTCCCCCTTCTCCCTTTCCTCCTCCCCAACAACACCCACACTCCACACCCTCGCCCCGCTCGCCTCCTTCAAATTCCTCCCCTCCCGCGCCACGTCCCGAACCGTCCAGTTCCACTACGACGTCGCCCCGCTCGATGCTGCGGCGGTGGGCGGGGCGTGGAGTGTGTTGATGAGTGTGCATGGGGAGGTTGTTGAGGTGTCTTCGAGCGGGGGGGATGCGCGGGAAGATAGGGTCTGGGGACTCGATCAGGCGTTTGTGTTGCAGAGGTCTGGGTCTAGGCGTCGGTTTGGGGATGAGGAAAGGGCAGGGGAGGGAGAGGGAGGAGAGTGGCCGCTCGTCGCGGTCTCGCATCAGATGGTGTTTCGGCGATTGGAGGGGAGGGGCGTGACGAGTTGGGAGGAGTTTGAATGGTTGAAGTAGTGGTTGTAACGTGTGTGTGTGTTTTTTTGGCTTTCTTGGTATTTGTAATGTGAAATTCGAAAGTGGAAGTAATGTGGATTAATAAATACAGTTGGATGTTGTATATAGTGTATTAGATAGATTGTATGATACAAATACGAATACAACTCCCAGCTTGTCAGTATTTCGTGTCATGATACGCTCGTTATGACTTACCATAGTTGTACACGATTGTGATACCAGGTGTGTACCGTGCTTGCTCGTTCAAATTCCCTACTTCAGGAAGGAGCAGCAAAGTGAATGCAAGTGTATGAGCGCTTTTAATTGTTGGTGAGTCACTACAATCCACGACCTCGCTTCTTTTGATGTCATGTACCGGCTGGGGCTTTGCCCCTACGTCGGGTTCTGCTACTATACACGAAAAGCTACCCAAGCGTCGTATTATTACTGTTTTTAAGATGCATACCAGCCTGAGTGATGGGCGTTGTATATAGCACTCCTGAGACGCTCTTGGGTTCCTGACACTGACAGTGACATTGAGAGCAATACGTCTTAAGCTCGGACAGTCCTGCATCATACTTATTGGCATGGCAAGTCAGCCCTTGCGCAAGGTTGATTGAAATTTGATATATGCCGGCCCGGGTGTTCCATCCCAAAACGTGGCCAAATTCCCACACTCACGGCTTCGGTAACACAAGCAGCCCAAAATCTGCCCGCACCCGACACCGACACCAAAATCCTCAAGAAAACGACGAGATGGTGAGTCCATGCCGCTTCACAACGCTATACTCTGTCCCTCGAGACCATTTGGTGGATTGATGTGCGGAATTGGGTGGAGAGGAGAGGTGGATTGGGTGGATTGGCGGTGGTGGGTGTCGGATGAGGTTTGGACGGGTTGGGATTTTTGGGATTTGGGATGTCTGTTGGTCTTGAGGGCAGAGGTTATGCGTTGTGGATGAGGGTTTCCTGCACTTCTGTGTGAATGGACGCTGACGGCTTTTTTGTTTCCTCTTCTTTTTCTAGACGAAAGGTTCGCTCGAAATTCTTGGGTTGACCGTGACACGTCCCGTCTGACCTTGGATCTCGTTTTCGTTTTTCGTTCTTAGGTACCTCGTCCTTTGGTAAGAGACACACCAAGTCGCACACGCTCTGCCGCCGCTGCGGTAACCGTGCCTTCCACAAGCAGCATAAGAGTTCGTTCCGTTTTATTTCTCGATCAACAAGAGCTGACAGAAAAATGCCACACACAGCTTGCGCGCAGTGCGGATACCCCTCTGCCAAGATGAGATCGTACGAGTGGGGCCAGAAGGCCAAGCGCAGAAAGACCACCGGAACTGGAAGGATGCGTTACTTGAAGGATGTTTCGAGGCGGTTCAAGAACGGCTTTAGGTGCGTATTCTTCGTGACCTCACAGCTTCCCTCACCAAGCCACTCACGTTTGATATTTGTTTCTTGCAGGGAGAACACAGTAGCCAAAAAGAGGGTCAAGGCGACCACCGAGGCGTAAAGGGTTACCACATTCGCTATCCAATTGACGTTAGACGTCTATCCGACAACGACCCCTACATATTGCATACCGATACTATATGCCGTATGTCCATGCAGACACAAATATTATGCATCGCCTTCCCTTGTACCATCTGACATAGAGTGTGTGATCTATTTCGCTTTGGAGTCATCGGCACGTGGGAGGATATCAGATCGAATTATCATGATATCATCAAGGTCTGTTCTGGAGACCAATGCAAGGTGAAGTATCGAGAGCTCCTTCGTTGCCCGTACCATTTTGAATGCCCACCCGATTCTTGCATACAAATCAGCTGATCTTAAGAATTCACAAACTGAATTGGATACATTCGGGAGAGAACGTAAGCAGGGGGATATTTCATCGTCGACGTCCGAGTCGGTGGCCTGAGTAAACGTTGGTTCCGAAGAGTCACTAGTCATTGCCAGCGTATTCTCGATTATCGATCAAGTCCAGATGACTGAAATCTCTGAAGATGACTTGATCCACATGGTAGCCCATTTAACGTCAACGTCCGAGTCGGTGGCCTGAGTAAACGTTGGTTCGGAAGAGTCACTAGTCATTGCCGGTGTATTCTCCCGGATTATCGATCAAGTCCAGGATGACTGAAATCCCTGAAGATGACTGATCACAGGGTAGCCCATTTTAATGTGTGCGAAGATTATGATTGGCCAGATGACCGAAATTCTCAAGAAATTTTTTGAAAGATGACTTGATCCACATGGTGAACACTGGCAGATGCAGAAGACGACAACGACCACGCATGACCAAGAGATATTTTTTAGATGTTCTATAAACTGATACGGAATCGCGTTTTCAAAAAATCAGTGACTTTGGTTGGGGCTTGTCAGATGTAATAATGGCATTTTCCGAGATGAGTCGTGACTGTCATGTTCATCTATACTTTTTCTACCGCAGAACCTAAGATTGTTTCAAGAGCCCAATAGCAGCACATTTTCAGATACATAGATAGATACAATTTGAAGCGCCTCTTTGCTGGAGAAAGTATACTATGCGCAGTTCTTATTCAAGACGTCCGTGGAGATCTCCGGCAATCACCGAGTCATGCATATAACATGTGACATAGATTGCTGAACTGCCGGCCGAATTGATCCAAGCAAGGCCAATTCACCAAGAAATCGAAAACGCGAGTCCGTATAATTATGAAAAGCGCTATAAGAATAATTTCTTTTCTTTCTACGGTTGTTGACGCTAATAACCGATAACCAATAATACACGATTCTTTAATGACTTGATCACACGGGTGGACCCTCTCTGACTCTTCGACAATCCCTGAAGCACACGGTTTTTAAATGACTTGATCACACGGGTGGACCCTCCTTTGTGACTTTTCGACAATCCCTGAAGCACACGATTTTTTAATGACTTGATCACACGGTAGACCCTCCCTTGTGACTCTTCGACAATCCCTGAAGATAGATCAGCCGATTACATCCTGAGGTTGCAAGGCTATAAGAATGCAGCTGCCATCCATTGCTTGTTGTTCAGCCCAGTTCCCTCATTCACCCTTGCCATGAATCGACCTGTGACTCCAGAAAACACATCTCAGATGTACCGGGTTCGTGCCACTCTCTAAGTTTCTATCTACTAATCAGCGCATGTCACGCTGACTCACGGTTGGATTATCAGAATAACACAATATGTGAACTGACGCGGTCTGTCGACGTGAGAATTCAAGATTCTTTGCCTCGTCACGTCTATTGCTTCGAAACTGGAAAAGATCATCAACTCCCTGCAGGATGTTATGTCACTGTATTTGACGGTCAGACAGCCAGTCTCACTGTATGTTCATACCTTGATGTTCATGTTTCTTATCATCACTGATGACTTCTGTTTTTGACCAGGGCGAGGATCATCCTCTGAGTACCGACGGCATCGGTTATCGAATCGAGAGTGAATTAGAGTTCACGGTTTACGACGGTGTTGGAAAAATCTTGTCCAACAATGTCGACCCAAAACTCCGTAAACACAGTAATTTTGAACTTGTAGTATCAAGACGCGAGGTGGAACCAGGGTTCGAGTTCCCAGTAAGGGGTCTAATTTCGATGTCAACCAGTCTCGAATTGAACTAACTATGTTCAGATCGGGAGTGTAGTCGCACTGAAAGAAGGCGCGACTTACAAAGGTGTTGGTCTCGTGCCACGTGGAACGCTGTTTGTGATCATCTCAAAAGCAAGAACCCCACTGGTAACTTCCTCAATCATTATTTCCAGACCCCAACTCAGGCTTGATCATACGTTGTCAGGGGCAGAACCTTCGAATGAAAGACTCTATCGAAAAGGCTGTGTACGATATACTACGTGTGAAGAAGGGTTCCCGTTTGTTGAAGGTCAGGAACTCATCTAATATACTAGTCTTGCACAAATACTTGAAGAGGAAGTCCTGACCTGTGTTCACGTTTACTACTTTGTGTTCCGCTTTGACAATGTCTTCAAATTTGGCCAATGGCCCCACTACACTGTTAAACCTTTGCACATCGAATAAATTTCTGACTATGCCATTTTCTTGAGCACTTATGGCATCTACCTTGGCCAATGATTTGAACGTGAGCAGATGTCAAATAACCAACTCATCATACATAGGACAATAAAATTAGTACATATATGTTCTTAGTGTGACATGTACTGTTTTTAAGGCAGTATGCGAATGAGGATAGTCCACCCACGGCGAAGAAACCGAGCAATGCGGCGTATGGAACTAACTATATGGAAGACCCACGGATATAAACAGATCTCCCGAAGGATGCGAATGTGGCGTGGAACGGGAGGCTCGCGGTAAACTGCCCATTGTTCTACAAAATCTGGGTCAAGGTACTTCCAACGATCATAGTAATCGTATGGCAGAGATGAGGGTGGATCAGGTGCTGCGAATGATAATAGATGTTTGGATGTCAAAGGAATGACTTGATCCTCGAAGAATTGCAGAGCTTCTGAAGCCTTGAATCGCCGAGCAATATCACGAGTCGTCATCCGGTCAAAAAGGGGTGCCAACATCGGGAGAGCATGTGTCATATGCTATGAGAGGATGGATGAAATTGGCATCAACGGATGAGGATGCACAGATTAACTGACTTGAAATTCTTGGCAGAACATGACACCTAGCATTCCGACATCAAAGGGGAAGGGATTGAAGTCCAACTCTCCCTGTAACGTATCCCCTGGGACTTGATTATACAGGGTGTTGAAGGAAACGTGGCTTGGAAGACGACATTCGTCAAGGGACATTGAAGGTGGGAACATTGTGGAACAACCAAAGTCATAGAAAGCATACGTCAATTTACCTCGAAAACGTAGAGACTGGCGGCAGTGGCTGAAGAAATCGTAGTGATCAAAGGTGACATGGTCAATGAGTATGTTGTCTGTTTTGATGTCCTAGAATGTCAAGGATTCAAGATTGTCAAGTTTCTGACGTCGAAAAACGCACTCCATGAGCGATGCGATGGCTGTGAAGGTAGGTCAATCCCTGGTAAATCGGTTAAAGTTGATTGGACAAGGATAGATGAAAGCAACCTTTAAAAGACAATGTATGAAGTGAAAAACCTCCCCAAAACTCTTACATCTGGGTAAGAGTGGAAGGATACCCCACCTAGTTACCGAGCTACTCAATGAACCGACTATCTATGGCAGTTGAAGCATACCTAGGCATAAAAGCCAACCAGTGGCCTTCGCAAGGAAGAACATCCAGAACAGGTATAACATGATGAAAATCTTCCATCGATCGAGGCACTCCTTGATTATGAAGGTATTTGAGTATG
>JABAKA010008137.1:0-22410 GCA_018857285.1 Termitomyces sp. Mi166#008 | reverse complement strand
GTACAGATGATTACCAGTCTAACTACTCACCTGGCAGAGGGAAATCCAAAGAGAACAAGTCTGAGAATTCCCTATGCTAGGAGCAATGTTTCAGAGGCTTCTGATGCATGGGAAGGAACTGTACAATACACAAAAGCCACAGTCAGCCACAGGGAAGGCCTAAAGGGGCAAATCTCCAAAAATGATCAAACTCTGGAAGTTGCCAGACATTGTTGATCTGCTGGGTTGGGAACTTGTTTGGATTATTGACAGAGTAGGATTGAAGCTAGAGGGCTGAAAGTAGGACCAAAAGGAAGGGCTAAAGAAGGAGAATAAAGGAAAATTATAGCAAGGCAGAGAGGTGAAAGGTGGAGAGAGATAGGTCCCCTGACACTCCTTTCATGTAATGTACTGCATCATCTTGCCTCCATGCAGGACTCCATCACCTGTGGCAAACTGCAATGTTGTCAACATGGGGGTGAAGTTCAAAGGGAACTTCATATGGAGTATAGCAAAATACAATGTTCAGGGATTCAATTGGGCAAAAACTCTCATTAAATGGGAAGACTCTGAAGACCATAAATGTGGTACACATCCTGACTGTCCTTTCACCTTGTGAAGGTATTGAGACAGTGGAGGATTTCATTATTTCTTGCCTGACATAACCACTACTTCCTTTGGAGATGAGAGTGTGGTAGGAAATGTGAGGAATGCGGGGTGGAAATTACAGCCAGACAAGAACAATGATTGCTATCAGTTGTTGGTAGAGCAATCAAATGATTTTGTCAGGAGAATACTGAATATGTTTGGCCAAGTTGAGTAGCAGGCTTTGTGGGAACATGCCTGGGGGTTATATTTTAGAGGACAAGGTTGAGACAGTCAGGAAAGTAAGTCATGTGGCTAATATTTTTGAGGACAAAAAAAGCTCAAAATCATACAACCTTGATCTATTCTAGATCTTGGAACAACTAAATTTGGTATATTTGATCTCAATATAGATGATTTGCATGTGGTGGGAGTCAATGTCTGAAGCTTGAAGTGGATTGCTTGAAACAGTTCCATGGCAAATGGCTGGCTGCTTGTAAAGGGACTCATTCTGAGAACTGGGAAAACCTATGCTCAGATAAAACATGTAATTGGCACTGTAACATACACAACATACGATTTGTGCAATGAATCTGAAAATGCTACTGAAGAAACATGGCAATTGTTGACTCAGCCATTACTATGCCATAGAGATGGGCCTCAGTTTCTGTCCATGATGCTTTCCCCAAACCACTTCCACTCCTGTCCAGTGTCAGTCTCAGGCATTCTGTACCTGTAGAATACTTGTGTTGGGTCCTGAAGGGCATTTCACAGATCAATGGCCTTCCCACGGACTTCACCCTCATCTGAGAATTGATGATCAAAAACAAACCTCGGGAAGGTTCCAATGACTTTGTGAAACTTTGTTGAAAGGGGTTCAGCTTCCTGAGAGTACACACTCTGATCCTCACTGTCACTCCTGCATCAATGAAGCAATAGTTTAACACCTGCAGATAGATGAAAGAGGACATACTCCTTAATCATTCTCTCATCCAAAAATACCACCTTTTCCTTCCTTAGTCCAGACTTGGGAACTGTTCTGGGAATGTGTAAATAGACAAACATGGCTCTGAGGGCTTGAAACATACAAATCTCTCTTGACCTTCTGAATTTGACAACGGATACTGATAACATCTTTATGTCTGAAACATTGACTAAATGAGCAGCGTGATAGCTCTGAGAGTCGAGACATACTTCTGATAACTCCATCTGCTCTTAGCATTCCTTGCCATTCTACACTCCTCCGCAGAGTGATACATGCGTGGACGACCCATAGGGCCGCAAATTTAGAATCAATACTGTAGTTGGAGAGAAGACGGTGTCTGAAAAAAAAAACTTACGAAATCACAACCATATGCGGAGTTAAAACATGGTTTTGTGCAGAAAGTGTCAATAAGTTGCCATGCATTTCGGCACCTAGTGTGCCACTAGTGTGCTGGGATTACCTCGAAGGTACTGAGATTACTTGGGACCGAATATTAGATACTGTGTGCTGGATCACTCCAGCTTGTCCGTAAGGGCTGATCCGAGTCAGCGCCGCAATTGAAGGTATCAATCACATCGTCTCTCTTTCGATTTATATGCACTAGTGCCCAAAACCATTTTAATATCGGGATAGTCCTCATCTCATCCGACTGCTTGCATGGCTTTGTTGGCCTCCAGTATGCAGTCGTCTACTCACCCGTTGGTGTTTCGCAATCTGACCAAGCTGCATCCTTCCAGCCTCACGCTCTCTGATCTCGGCTTCATATGTGGCAATACCCACTTGAAACTACACCCGTCAGCTATCCGCGAACCGCGCCATTAGGCGGAACTATTCTTGATTCAACAAATACCTCTAACGCCGTTTCATTGGCCTTGGCAGATTTCTACGTCGACCATACGGAATCGTTTCAAGCCCTCACAGAGGTTCGTGCTAGGTTCTGCACCATAAATTTCTGGCCATTGGGAGAGCTGCTTGAGGGACATGAATTCTTCCTTATTGTTCACCTCCACTAGTTCAATTATAAACTTCCCAGAACTCGTCTGCCATGCGTATTAAATTTTGAACCGGGTCTTTTAGGTTCGAGCTCAAATACAACAAAAGTATCACAGGCAGAGTCCAAAATTAAAGAAAAGCCAGTCCTATGTTCCTAGTTATGGGGGTGCATCATGCACTCGTGGTCGCAGCAGATCTTGCCCTGCAGACTGTGCCGGTAATCAGCTCAGCTTGGTCGCCACCTTGGTTTGCATCAGTACGTGTCGTCCTCCCAGCTTCAGGTTGAACAATAACCACAGAGAACAAAGTGATCGCGTGGTTGAACAGTAGCAAGGATCCCAATGTTCCAGCATTTGTGTGCAACACAAGACAGACATAACAGTCTGAGCGTGGACCACTAATGTCCGAATGGAGGATTCTGGCCGCGAAGCTAGAGGGTCATCCAGAGCAGCCAGGATACGTAGAAAATCTAGTGACATATGTGCATATATGTAGGTTTACTGCATACAGACCATGCGCCGGGATTTTCCACTACATACTTACATAGCGCAGAAGCAACTACATAGGAAAGAAAGAGGAGCGCTGATTGCCGTCGATCACACTTTCCTTCCGACCTCGACCTACCCTGGGATACTAATACTAGTAATAGACCAAGATACATTCTCGTGCACAGTGTTCTTTTACCCCCTTGAAATCGTGCTTTAACTCTGATCCTGTCATATCATCCCAAATCTTGACAGTGCCAGTTGTCGTTTGTTCACCCTTTATCGCTTTTGAGGCCTATCTCGCGCATCTTTAACGCCAGTCACGAGCATGACACTCCGCAGAATCACCAGATCCGTGGACGGAACCATCCCTATCCAAGCACTGCTCTACACTGACGAGGAAGTCTATGCGAGTCAGGATAATGTCGGTATATACGATGGGTAAGTGATATCAGGTTTCAGGAGCACTGCACGTCTTGATTACGCACTCTGTTTCGTCTCTATTGACCATACAGTACACAGAAATCACCGAACCATCAAGCGGGGACCATATTCGTCTCAACTCACCGGTTGTTCTACATCGATGCACAGAATGCCTACAAGCACTCTTTCTCGCTGGATCTATCGACTATCACGCAAACAGAATACTACGCTGGCCTATTCAAGTCCTCACCAAAGGTCACGCTTCATGTTACTGGTAACTCTAGTGCGTCAGACCAAGTTGTCGATACCGATGGCGGCGAGGCTGGTTTTGAAAGCTGGGAATGCGAGGTCTGTGGCTATCGCAATCCGCCTGGGTTAAGCCCTGCGGCCGCAAGGATATGCGGATTGTGTGGTGTTCCCAGGGAATCAGTTCCTTCATCGACTGCTTCAAGATCCGGAGCGTCGCATCGCTCGGAATCTTTACCTGCATCGTCAGCAATGTCTGCACTATCATTGTCTTCGTCATCCAGCTCAGATGCCACTTCAGACTCCAACTCCAATGCATGCCCTGCGTGTACGTTTTTCAACCACCCCTCATTAAGATATTGTGAAATGTGTTCAACCGAGTTACCTCGATTGTCCCCAAAGACATCACGCGTCATGAAGTCAGCACCTAGCTCTCGTCCTCTATCGCCTGATGTCGATGACGGGGATTCAACATCTCCACAATTTTTCAAGATCAGCTTTCGTAAAGGCGGTGATAAAGCCTTCTACGCCGTGCTCAAGAGAAGTCTTCAAAGTAAGGTGTGGGAAGTACGTATACTACCTTTGCTAGGGAGGTATAATACTGATGAAATACGTGGAAAAACAGTCAAACGGAATGAGGAACAGACTCAAAACGTCCGGTCCATCCCTCGAACCTGATCGCGACACAAGTAGGTCTGGAATCAGTTAGTACCTACTTCCATCTGTGGCATCGATTTGCGTCTGATCACATTCTCGAAGCTGGCATCCTCCGAACGGTGGAAACGTCCGCCCAAGGGCAAGAAGACGGCATGCTCGACGCTCTTCAAGACCTTGAGGCGCTCCGAATCAAAGCAAAAGACATGGTCCGCCTCGCAGCCGAACTCAACGAGAAACTCACAGCCATCTCCGCCATCCCCGAAACACAACTGCTACCCAGCTCCATAGCACCTCCCGAGCCGGAAGAGGCGACCTTCATCCGTTCTTCCCTCTCACAGCTTGGCCTCCAGATGTCTAACGCCCCTGTGACGTTGGACATGATGAAAGATGAGAAGAGATGGATTGAGGAGCTCGCGAGGGAACTTGCACAGGTGCTCCAGGGATCCTCAAACCCTGATCAGGAAGGAGGTGGAGGTAGGATGATGAGAAAGCGCGAAGTCATCGCGCTAGATGAAGTATGGGGAGGATGGAATCGTGCCCGTGGTGTTGGTATGTTTTTTCATCTCCATCGCTGTTCCTACCTCTCACGTCTAACCTCACTCTCTCAGCTCTTATCCCACCCTCGACATTCCTTCTCGTGCTACCGCAGCTTCCTCTTTTCACGGACCCCCCAATCCAAGCACGCACGTTCACCTCGGGGCTTAGAGTGCTGCATACCCCGCGATACACCCACGCTTCGTTCTCCGCACGACTCTCTGGCTTTCTGACGCTCGCGGGTCCGAAGACGGTCACACAAGTAGCGCAGGAGGAGGGTATAACGCTTGGACTAGCGATGGAGATGATTGCAGAGGTGGAGGCAGACGGGGATATTTGTAGGGACGATGGGGCGAGTGCTATAGGGGGTGGAGGGGAGGTGAGGTGGTGGGCAAATCTGTTTAGAGGGTATACATGGGATGGTCAGAAGTAATCGACTTAACGTCTTTTAGTACGTCCTTATTTCCTCTCGAGGTGGAGCCCGCGACGAGTGTTTTCTTAAATTGAAGGCTGTGTTCGGAGCAGTGCGACTTATATATTTCTGACTCGCACACATCGCGCTTTGTTCTCTCTAACCTGAAGCGTCCCAGCTGCACCGTTTGGAGAGGCACGAAGTGTTCAAACGGTGAGCAAAATACTCATGGAAAAGCATTGGGGTTACGTCATGTGCTCATGAAACTCGTCATTTCAACCCGTAACTTTTACATAAATCCAAATCGTTAAGAAGAAATGAGTTCTGAATTGGCTATGGAATCGCTCCTTTAGCAGCCAGACGGGGTCTTGGGAGGGGAGAGTAGCGTGGGCGGGACAAGTTGTCCATTGTAAGAGGTGCACGAAACTTGCGAGCCCCACTGGGTAGCGATCGAAGGCAACACGGTCCTGCCATTGACTACTGCGTTCGTGTTAGGAACGGGCTGATCCGCGAAGAAAAGAGAGTTAAAGATGCCCGGGTATGACAGGGCGAGGGTGACAAAAATAGTGGAGGTGGTGCGCAGAGTATCTCCGGTGACCGAAGCCACGAAGGAGAAAACGTTTGCAGCGGTGTCCCAACGGCCTAGAGTGTGGAGATTCCAGTTGGCCTCGATGGTCGCAATGAAAGAGTAATGGTCGTAGAAGTTGGAATCGGTGGTACCTCGCAGGTTGGTTGGAACAGCATTGCCGAGGAGAAGCCCGAACACACGGTTAGCCAAGGTGCTTCCGCACTCATCGAATGCTAGATGGAATATATTTAGTCTTGCTTTAAACTTAATTCTATTAAAAGGGCTCACTAAGAAAGATGAGGGTCTTATCGTCATTGAAGTTGGGGTTCGCCAACAGAGGAGTGAGCCAAGTCTTCACCCAGTTACCCGCAAAGGTGACGTCGGTGTTATGTCCATCATTTGCTACAGGCAATAAGTAAATGGTGTGGACACAGTACATATTGGGACATGCTCACTCATATTTGGGGTGACGAAGATCCACTGAGGCAGGCGATTTGCGGCAAGGTCCTGCTGGAAGAGGGTAAAGTTCTTGATGTTTTCAAGGCGAGAAGCATTGGCGTTGATGGAAGTGAAGCTGACAAGGGGGCTAGAGGGATATGAATATATGAACATCAAGTAATATGCAATCTTTTAAATATCGAACTTACTTGTGCTTGCGCATGTAGTTGTCAGCGCCAGCTGCATTTGGGAAGTTTCCCAAAAACCCTGTAGAAGGCATACCTTCTTCATATTCTCCCCAGGTAATACCTTTATCTTCCAAGAGATCGACAATGGTGGCAACATTTGAAGGAACGTCTACGTTGTCGTCACTGTCCATTCCGAAGTATTCGCCGCCGACAGACTGGTCAAGAAAATTAGTTACGAAAGCATTGAAAGATATTGAGGTAAACACGTACCGCGATGTAATTTGGCTGCGAGGGATGAGTCACAGCAAAGTAGTTGCTGAGGAGTATACCCTGCTGAGCGAGGGCTGCAAGGTTGGCTGTGAAATTCACAATACGATGAATACTCTCTCGTAACGTATACAGAGACGTCAACGTACGATCACTCTTGGCATCGTCGAAATTTGTATTTTCAAGCCAGATGGATACAATTCGGTTGAAAACCTTCCCTTGGACGATGGCTTGCGTAGGAGAGGCCTACATGAGTCCCGAATCATGAATCAGTGGCAGCCCGCACAAGCCGACAACAGTAGAACACATACAATGGTGAACAAAGCGGCCACGAAGATCGATAATAAAGCTTCAAATCGCATCGTGCGATGAAGAGTAGACAGTTGAAGATCTTTCCTTTGTAGAAATCCTTAAAAGTACCTATTTCGAACCCATATGTCCCGAGCCATTCTGAGTTGACGAAAGAACCTTAGCATGACCACATGGGCAGAACGAACGTTGGAATAGATTAGAAGGCAGATCACACTTTTCGAGCGAAGCTAAGTTACAACGTTCGATGGAAAATGTGTGTATCCAAGATCAAGATTCTTGATTACTACGCAGAACGGGAACTGAGCGTGCAAACATGCAGAATCGAATCAGGGCATCCAAATCGGGGTATGTAGCTCTCGTCCTTCCGTCCAAGTGAATCTCGAAAAAGGGTGATAACTTGAAGGGGATGGAATAACATAGCCAACCTAACACATAACGAGTGGTGAGGAAAATCGTCCGTAAACTCTAGAGAGGAATTATACCACCAAATGGAAAGAGACCTTCCTGTCATCTCATGATGGAACCGGCGAGAACCGTGTGGATCATCTTCGAGAAATAGATTAGACGGCAACGCATGTACAGACATGTACATAACTGTCCGGATCTCGGTAAAATTCATATGTCGTAATGGTTAGAAGGCCCAAACGTTGAAGTCATCCCGGAATGCCTTGTTACACCAATATTATGGATGTCCTGCACAATCGCGTTTATCGAGTCCCAATAGAAGTCCATTGTTATTGAAGTTCCCGCGTTACAGAGAAACTCAACGACTTAAAATGACATAAGCCTGCAGAGCATGAGTGAACACTGAAGGGTGAGAAGGGACATTGGGAGTGTACTCACTACTTGGCTCAATGCTTTTTCGTCTTGTTGGTATCTCCACCCGTGACATACTTCTCATTCACAGCAATAACATGGTATCCGACGGCAGTGATCATTGCCAGTACACCGAGGGTGTTGGCTAATGAATAGAGAGTTTGGTGTGAGATCATATTCCGGTCGGCGATTGGATTAACCCTGGTGTCATACAAATACACTTGTCAGAAGGCGTGTATATAATGCATAGGATGAAAGCATACTGTATACTCTACGGCTCTCAAAAGAACGAGTGTCTCTTCGTACGTGTCAGCAACGAACTCGAGGAATTGATGACGTTGATCGCACGTGGCTTCGCTTAAGCGGAGTTTATTTCTTGACAGTGCTATGTTTAGAGTAGTCGTCCTTTCCTATGGTTATCGAACTCATTTCTTTCCGGGTGACCCGAAGATATGTAGGAGTAACCTTTCGAAGAATTCTCTCAGCATCCACTACAGTTTACATAAAACAGGCATAAATATCTCAACACCCAGATCTAGTAGACATACTACCAGAACACATCACCATTTCCTTCTATTCGTCGTAGTTCGTCATTCACCTGAATCCATTCAACAGCCAGAGGGAAAGACGGGAGGATTAGAAGAAGATGGGGGGACCAGTTGTCCTGAGTATACTGTGCAAGCAACCTGCGACGACCACTTCGATACAATTGAAGGTAACACGGTACGGCTGTTAATAACTAGGTTGGTGTTAGGGATCGGTTGCGGGGCCCGTTTGGATGAGCTGAAGATGCCAGGGTAACCCGCGTTAAGGGTAACGGAGGAGGTGGTAGTACGGGTTGTGTCGCCTGTCACACTCGCAACGAAACCCAAGACGTTCGCGCCGACGTCATAGCGACCCAGGGTGTGGAGGTTCCAGTTCGCCTCGACGGTAGAAAGGGCAGAGTAGTGAGTGTAGAAGTTGGAGTCGGTGGTACCAACTAAGTTGGCTGGGAGGGCACCACCAAGGACGATGGTGAAGACCTTGTTGGGGATAGAGCTGGTACCGGTTTCGTCGAAGGCTATATCGACGTGTAATCACGTGTAATCAGCCATGGCTTGAGTCTATATCTCAGAAGAGCGCTTACTGAGTAGGATGAGAGTCTTGTCATCGTTGAAGTTGGGGTTCGACAACAAAGGGGTGAGGAAGTTCTTCGACCAAGCGCCGGTGGTTGTAATGCTGGTGTCGTGTCCGTCATTGGCTAAGAGGGCCGTCGTGAGTCAGGAATCAGATAGAACACTTAGGTCTTACTCATATTAGGGGTAATGAAAATCCATTGGGGAAGAACGTTCGCAGAGAGATCGGATTGGAAGGAGACAAAGTTCTTGATGTGCGAGAGGCGGGTGGAGTTCGAGTTGACGGAGGTAAAGGAAACCAGAGGGCTATACATGTCGATTAATCGAGAGTGAGGTATGGCTGATAATAACCTACTTGTGCTTGCGAACATAGTCGTTATCGCCAGTCTTAGGGTTATCGAATTGGGCACCAGTGAATCCGGTAGAAGGCATGTCTTCTTGGTACTCTGCCCAAGAGATACCTTTGTCCTCCAGGAGATCGACAACGGTCGAAACATTTGAAGGGAAGTTGATGGTGTTATCGCTGTTGAGCCCAAAGTAGTCGCCACCAACAGACTGTTGTTGATTCGAGTCAGAATTCTTTGTGTAAAGCCATTACCCACCGCAACATAGTTAGGCTCAGAAGGATGGGTCAATGCAAAATAGTTGGTGAGAGTGAGCCCTTTTGCGGCAAGAACTTTGAGATCGGCTAGATGAGCGGGAATGAGCCGTCGATAGTCATCATATAATACATGTGGAACGTGCTATTAGCAGCGGCTTTCGTGAAATCAGTGTTTTCAAGCCAGATCGAGATAAATCGGTTGAAAACCGCGCCCTGAACAACGGCGGACACAGGAGATCCCTTTTGAATCTTCGATTTAACGAATTTCAGTACAGTGTGCACAAAATGATACCTACAAGGATGACCAGAGAGGCAGCAGTGAGGGAGAACAGAGCTTCGAACCGCATTGTTAAGTGTAGATAGAGAACACAGGATGTTCAAAGCACTAATAAATTGGATCCCTCCAGATTGACATGAATAGACCATATGGAAAAACGAACGTTCGAACAGAAATAGCTCTAAACGGTCCTGGAATTCGACTTCCTTATCGAAGGTCAGACAGTGACTGGGGATAAACGTTTGCGTCCGCCGTCTTGTCCGTAACAGGCATCCCGCGTGACCTCCCATGGGTCTGCAGAGTAGGGGGTCATCGTGCGTTTTTCTGAACACATTTCTTCTCATCAGATCTCCCAACTTGACATTCTTCTAATTCAAGCACCATGTGCAGCATTGTCACAGTATTCCTACTGCTCAGCTCACACACGAGATCATATTTCATCGCTTCGTCAAAGGATGCTTTGATACCACGAATAATAGTACAACGACATACACTGGTAAGAAATTACTCATCCAAGGACGACATTCACTTGAGAAGAAAAGTCGCCGAAATGACCTCGAGACAAAAATGTAATGTGGTGACCAAGGATGGACCCATGCTGGAGGTATAGCGAGAATACCGGAACTCTTCAAGATGGCTAGTCCAGCCAGTCCCATGCCCGGTCAGTGTATGATGACGAAGGAGGTAGGTTTCCGACGGTGTCTCAGGATTCCCCGTTTTTCCATCACGTGATAGAAACCTTTATGAGGGCCGAGCGGGGTCAGACACCGGTCAAGCATAGAGAGAATTCTGCCAGTGGAACCGGTGCCACGCCTACGTTCATAACCACTTCAACTGCAGTGCACATGACAATTATCAGCTTTGAAATCTTAATCAATCCCACTGTTCATAATCCTCTCCTACCAGTTTGCCATCAGTAATCTCGATGGCACATACCTTGGTGGCCTTTCATGATGACATCATCACAACATTTTCCCCTGTTTTTCTTGCCACAGAACAGGAAAGTTGAAAGGAATAAAGACAGATGTTCATTATGTGCATATGACAACGCCGGGGAATCACATCGTTCGCCACAGTCGCTAATTATACTAACCTTTAACTTTGATCTTTTCTTTTAATTAAGTCCTCCTGGATAGAAGACTTCTTGGAGACCTCTGCTTGACATTGTTCGGCCACCAGAGATCCTTGCCTTTGATTTCATTCCTGCATGAAGTCTTTCGTAGAAATGGAAAGCGAGATTCAGCGCCACAAGAGATCGAGTGTATCACATGTCTCGTCAAGTTCCCAGCAAAAATTCATGGGAATTCATCCACAATTGTTCGTTGCTCGACGTATATTTAGGTGTGCTTCCCGGAAGAAATTACTAGACTTCCCTCTACAGTGATATCGCACAATCCCGTCATAACGAAGACATCCCACCGTTTAGCTCCTCCCGCCTACATAGCGGAGAAAACTGTACCGCAACGTATCGCAGATTCACATACTGATCTCTCCATAGGCAGATCCTTTGGGAGACCGTTAAAGACTTTCTTCTATTCTGCTCGTAGAGTAGTGAGATTCACACATCAGAGGTCCTTTTGCCTCCTTGCAGAACTCCAGCTTCTCCCCAAAAGCTCGTTCTCGGAGTAGATGGATGACGGGCTGCGTGCAGGTGAATTTTCAAGCTCTGGGTATTTCTTGAAAGTACTCTTTGAGGTATTCTGCCTCTTTTCCATAGCAGCTACACGTTCTCGAGAAGCAGCAATCTGAAGGTAGTTGGCATGTTGTGCATAAAATGGTCTTCTTCAACGTCCGACCCATCATTCCAACACAGGTGGCTGCCTTAACAATGTCAGGGACTCTCCTGATTGCCATCGTTCTACGATGGAGGTGTGGTTGAGCGGAGGGTGGGCAGGAGTGGTGTCGTCTCCGATTTCCGATTCCCGGAACGCGGTTGGTCACGTGAATAATTTAAAAGTTTGGCACACGAATTGTTCTGCCCTTACTTCATGCTCAATTTGATGATCAGTGACCTAGTCTGACATCGTTTATGAACACCATGGCAAACAGCGTGGACGACGACGAGCTGGACCTGCTATCTACCACTAGATTCGCTGAGTTTGACGCGACATCCTCAAGAGGGGCTCCTCCTGGAGCTCGAGTCAGCGAGTCAGGCCCGCGGCGTTCTCTCCGACCGCGTCAATCGTATCCAGCGACGGTATCAACCAAATTTACGCGTAAAAGGACGTTATCTACGTCTGCCTTGCGGAATTTAGCTCAGGAAAATGCTATGAAACGGACAAAAATAGATGATCAAAAGGCAGTGAGTAACTTGTCATCCTATAAACTAATTTTTGTGGTTGATTTGAATGGGTCGTTCACTTTAGCAAACTGAAGCTACCACTAAGAAGCGTGATGCGCGCGATGAAGCAAGAAAAAAATGGTTATACTGTCAGAGGGATGTGGTCGAACCAATGTTGCCACCCAATAGCGCATTCTTCGATAACTTGCGGAAGGAGATAGAACAAACCTACGGAGACGGGATTTCTTTCAAGCCACTACACTGTTTCGATATACAGCCGAAGCTCATTAAGGGCGGAGAGATGAAGGATTATCAGGTGGGCAATTTTCGTGATTGGTTAGGAGGCTCAGGCGCCTAATTTATTCTCTTTGACATAGCTCGAAGGGCTTTCGTTTTTAGTGTCTATGTATCAAAACGGTACGTTACTCTGTCTTGAGATATTATCTTTGCTGACAGTATGTATAAGGGATGAACTGTATCCTCGGAGACGAGTACGTTCCATTCCTGCTACTTGCCGCCGGTGCAGAACTGATTCTCGCGAAGGATGGGATTAGGGAAGACTCTTCAGGTCTGTCATTAGGTATACCCCTCCGTCCAATGCTAAACTCCTAACATCTAGACATTGTCACTGTTCGCGTATATCAAGGAGAATGTTCCTGGTATGAATTCTGGAGGGTTTTCGATCCTCTCTCCTCACCCCATTGTCTCTTAGGTCCTCATGACCCCCACCTTGTCATATGCCCGCTGTCGGTTCTTTCATCCTGGGAAGCAGTACGTGTTACCCGTCCTCTAGTTTGTAAAATTATATAAACACGCCACACTATAGGAAGCGGCTCGATGGGTCCCTTCCATGCGTGTGATCCGCTTTCACGGTCCAAATAACGAACGGGAACGCCTCAAGCACAATATGCGTGGCGACCGTAACTTTGATATCATGCTCACGACTTACGAGGCCTACGTCGCCGAAGACCAATGGTTTAAAAGCAACCGCTGGACCTACTGCGTCCTTGACGAGGGACACAAGATCAAGAACTCTGATACTTTGCTTGCGTACAAGGTCCAAGGGTTGGGCAGCTTGTACAGACTTCGTAAACAACCATTCACTTTACAAACAAATTCTCGTTACTGACACTCTCCTAGTCTTGACAGGAACCCCGGTGCAAAATAACCTTGGCGAACTATGGGCGCTACTACACTGGCTCCTTCCGACGGTCTTCACGCAAGCCACTCAGTCGCTCTTCAATGAGTCCTTCGATATACACCGTGGTTCTTATGCCATACCTTTTCTGAACGCCGCGAAAAAACTCGTGTCCATAATCATGCTCCGCCGTACTAAAGCTGTTGTCGCCGGAGACGATGTTCCACCGCGCGAAGAGCTGACGGTGTTCATTCCTCTGACCGAGACGCAACGCTGGTGGACCTACAAACTCCTAACCAAGTTGCCAGCCGCAGATCTTCAGAAGATCTTCATTGAAAGGGGTGGGACTATCAAGTTAGAGCGTGAAGTGGCTGAGGAGGGACCTAAGGAGGTGCTAAGTCAATTGAAAAACAGGATGGAAATTGGGAAGATTGAAGGTACTAGTGATGAGATTTTGATTGAAAGTGGTGGGACGTTCAGGTTGGAGCGTGAAATGGCTGAGGAGAGACCGAAGGAGGTTCTGAGTCAAGTGGAAAATAAGATGGAAACTGGGAAGATTGAGGGTACTAGTAAGTTACCTTTCATGTCTGAGTGTCTGTCATGAAGATCTGACGGGTTCCCAGAATATAAACAGATGATGAACCTGCTCATACAGCTGCGCCAAGTTTGCGACCAGTGAGTACTTCAGGTGACCTACATGTGCTGAGCTGGACCAACTTCTGGTTTACTTCAGCCCATATCTGCTACGAGACGCTGAGCCCGAACCATATGGTATCGCGGAGCACGTTGTGTCTACTTCTTCAAAGTTAATCGCCATTGACAAGTTGCTTGCGGAGCTTCTTCCGACAGGAGAACGTGTTCTAATATTTTCGGTGAGCAGGCTTTTCCTCCTAACCTGGTAATTGTTCACGTTGTCTTGGGTTAGCAATGGACAGGGTGAGGAATATATTTATCGACGCAAGATTGGTTTTAAACTCGCCACTTAGAATGCTCGACATCCTAGAAGACTTCATGGTTTTGCGTTCAATTCCATTCGCCCGGTTGGACGGTACAACGTCCCGACCACGTCGTTCCCTTGATATCAAATTGGTAATGTGGTCTCATTGAAATTAACTTTTGTCATACTGACTTTCGTACATAGTTCCAGCAAGAGAAGTCTCGTAAGGACCGCACGTATGATGACCCATCCTGTCGTACTGATCTTATTTCAAAGCCTACAAGGTGTTCTTGATTTCAACAAAGGCCGGGGGCCTCGGTACGTTGCCTCGTCGAACTCGCATGTTCACAAACTCACCAGATATAGGCATCAACTTGACCAAGGCTACGACTGTGATCATGTGCGATTCGGACTGGAATCCACAGAACGATCTGCAAGCCATTGCGAGGGCTCATCGCATTGGCCAAACGAAGGTTGTCAAGGTTGGGCTCCTTTTTTTCAAGACGATAACAACCTTCTTAAAACCCATGTCTCCAGGTGTACCGTCTCATTTGCCAAGGTAGTGTCGAGGACCAAATGCTTGACCGCATCCGACGGAAGCTTTTCCTGTCGTACAAGATCATGGGATCCGACAATCCTACCTCATCGGAGAGCACCTCCTTAGGCTCAAGCGAGCTTATGGATATCCTCCGTAGAGGTAGTAGTGCGCTGTCACATTCCGACAGCGGGATGAACTTGTCGCGATTCTTGGAAGCGAGTATAGCCGATGTCTTGGAGCATTCACGGAGCCTGGAAAAGAAGCGTGATGTGAAGATCAAGAGCGATCTCAAAGTTGATAAGGTGGATGTGGGTGATGAGCAGCTTCTGTTGGCCGCCGAAGAGGAGGAGAGAAGGTTGTTAAGTGGGGTTGCACAAGTTCAGTCGCGTCTTTTCGAAGGAAAGGTGGTGGGGAAGTCTCAAACGAATGCGGATATCGCGGCGGAATGGCGCAATCTTGGGAAGAGAGCTAGGGAGGATAGAACAATTAAGATTGGCGGGATGACTTTCATTGCTTCATCTATTACGGAGGCGGTACGCGACTCACTCTGATATAATTACAATGTATGCCGATGACCGTTTCTAGATTGTACCGCCAGCTCCGAAACCTGTCAAGAAAGCGAAGAAAAAGTTTGAGTCGGAGGAATGGTGTATCCATTGTCGTGATGGTGGAAAACTGGTGTTGTGTCCAGGATGTCCTCGTGGTAAATCTTCCTTGATCACTGTGATATTTGATTATTTTCATCTCATCACTGATAGTATTCCACGCACAATGCCGTGAACTCACCAAGGCTGATCTCCGCCGACCTCAAGTGTATTGCAGCCAACACAACTGTGTTGGTTGCTACAGATCCACTGCCGACTGTGGTGGAATGCTCTTCCGGTACGGTTTCAAGGCATAGGTACTCGTTTACCGGGCGATTCATGATCTGATCACACAGATGTCGGACATGTCCCCAAGCCTTTTGTGAGGACTGCTTGCCTGAGGGAGACCTTGATGCTATCGGCGAGACACTTCCAGAATTGTACGTTGTATGTTTTGAATATGAAATATACAACTAGCTGATTATGACCGTAGTTTGCTCTTGGACTATGGTCCCATAGCGACGGCTTATTACATTAGATGTCATGACTGCATTGCGGACTATGCTGAGAACCCGAATTCCCTCTTCTGGGCTGAATGGACTAGAGACATCAGTCAGGCTGAGAAAAAGCTAGAAAAACGATATGCTGAAGCCGTTTCGAGTTAATTCTGTTTGGACTTTCCTGACATATGGAGGATACAGTCTCTATGTCGCATAAATTACCCTATATTGCCACGTGTCACATATTATTTTGTATGCATTTAACACTGTACATAGCCACTCGACCTGTATTCACTTTCTGATTATCTTAGACTTGCCATCTTTCTTCCTCAAAAGTGTGGCGTGTTATTTTTCTTAGGCTTCGAAGTCAAACAATGATCCAAATCTGCATACCCGCTCAATTCCGGAATTCAGTTCTTTCGGTCGTCTCCGCTCTATGTTTCGAGCCTTTCGATTAGCTGTGGGTGTTAAACGACGGTGCTATACCATTTTCTGACGTTTCATACATTCCAGCCAAGACGGGCACTTCTTGCTGCCTCGGTGGCAGGCAGCGGTATCGTCCTGAACACGCCGCCGGAAAAGGTATGTGTGTTTGGTTGTAAGATTACTCGTCAACTCAGCTGTTGAAGTAGCTTTCAATATACCCCACTCCTACTCCTGACATCCTCCTTGTAGAAGAGCCTTCGGCATTGGAACGAGAAATTGGGGTCGTGCGACGAAGAGTAACCGAGGTGTTGCTTGATACACATGGCCAAATCCAGGGTGTCGTGTCGCGATGGATTGGCATTGAACACGCGATTGAAAGTTTGTCTTATTATCAATCTTTTCTAATCTTCTATGTTGACTTTCAACAGATCGTGTAAAGAGCATCATCTCTCCGAACGAATCTCTTACTCCCGGGCTGCTCTATGTCGGTGTCGCGACTCTCAGCGGTTCCATCTTGGCTCGAAATCGCATGCTTGCAACGCGTCTACTCCTCCCACCCATCTTCCTCTTTGCCTCTGCCAAACATTTCCTCCCACAAACGACGGAAAACTTCACGTCATATCTCGGCTCACTAGAAGACACGTACTTCCCAACACTGTCTGAGAAGCACGCAATTGCCAGTGCACATACTCAGATGGCATGGGAGCGTCTTAAGGACGCGTCGCAGAACGGACGGGAGTGGGTTAACCGTGGGGCAGCCACTGCGGTAGACAAGATCCAGGAAGCAACAGGATTGAAACTAAATGAGACGTTAGGTTGGTCCCAGGCAAGACTTCAACGTGTTCAGGCCAAGGCGCCTGAAGTTGTAAAGGTTTCGGAGAAAAAGATCACAGAAACCAAGGTCACGGCGGAGAAGGCGCTAAATGAGAACAAGGGAGAGGAAGTCAAGAAAGTAGAAGAGAACAAGAGATTGGTATGATGTCTTTCACTCGCTAGACCTCATATAGACCGCTTTTTGGTTTTTTGTTTCCGTGTGCCGGCTCTAAGCGCTATTTCTCCGACAGATTGACCTATCTCTCAGCTTTTTCACCGATTGTTTAACTGACAGATATCATGGATAGATAACTGGATTTACATAACGACAGATCATCCTAATTTGTATGCTGAATATTCGTCAATGTTCAAAGTCCTTCGAATCCAAAGGCTTCACGTTCAATATATTTCCCATGTGAGTCGGCGCATACCCCATACCCTTTCTGCGCAAACTAAACAATTCCTTCAAGAACATCACTGGACTTACAGCCATCTGACACTGTTCCTTCATCGCTCCTGTCCTATCCTCCGGTTTGACGAATCCATCGCTATCCCATATACGCGGTCCAGATTCGGCCCCAATAATCCCTAGCACCCGACATAGCCGCTGATACGTTTCGAAATCCTTCAAATAGAGCTGACCTGCGAACAGGTTGAGCTGCAGTATGAGATCGGGCGCGAAAGCCAGGGGATCTGATGAAGTTGGCAATGGTGGCACCGTGAAGAACCTGAGGTCCTCCGTGCTCTTCATGTTTTTATTGACGCGAGGAGCGTAAACGTGGAGATGGACGTGTTTGTTTTTCCAAATCATTGGCAGAAGCTTGTTGACTTCAAAGGGGCTCAGAACAATGAGAACACGATGTTCGGGCACAGAAAGGATCCAGTTGACTGGCCGAAGGAAGTCACCAACTGAGGCTCCACCCTTGACAGTTTTCGCGAAATCTATGGTCGAGAAGAGCGCATCAGACCACTCGTGCTTTGACCTCAAAGGCGAAAATAACGGTATGAACGGAGAGGCAGGACCAGGACTAAAAGCGCCTGATTCGATGAGAGACTTGAGGGCTTCGTGGAATTGTGGTGCAGCCGGCTTCACTTTGGGAGGGAGCTCACGTTGTCGTTCCTTTTCTGCCTCTTTTGATACCTGCCTCTCTTGCTCCTCATCCGCCCTGACGTCACTCAACTCTACGATGCCAAGTTGGTCAAGACGTTCCTTGAGGTTTGAGAGCTGGAAGGCGGGATGGAAAGACGTAACGTCCTGATCTGGCTGTGCTTCGTACATCTCGTCCAACGTCCGTGCATCTGGTTCCTCCCACGACGATCGCAGCTTCTTAAGGGCTCCAGGTGCCAATGGATCGCATTCGTGTAAGATCCAAGCATCATTTCGTCGCTTGTACTCCATGCCTTGTTGAGCCCAGTGAGGAAGATATCGCCGAATGTGCTCGCACGTCTGCCACATCGACCACCGTAAAATATCCGCAGTAGTAACTTTTTCCAATGGCTCTAATGGACACAGCTCGCACGCACGAATGCTCTGGTCCACCTCCTTGGGAGCGAAGAATACGACGGATTGTCCCCGTCCCAATTGCCGCATCCGCATGCAGCCTATTGGAAGCCAAAATGAGTCCAAGTCATGGGAGAAATCTTAGTTGAAGTTCACCTTGCACCAGTCGATCCTTTGTTAGCTTCGGTCCCAACGTCACAACCGCGCGAAAATCATTCGGAAGCTTCAGGTCTGTTCCACGAGTATGGGAGTCGTCAAGGTAGACAGCACAGAGATCTAATTTCTCGTTATATGGCGACGTCACGAGCTTTTCGACTTGGCGATCTCGAGACATAACAACTAACTCATCATGGTCATTGAAAAATACAACTGCATGGAGATCTGGGACAAGTGAGATCCACTCAGAGACCAGCTCGGCATTCTGCATGTCTAGCATCTGAGCTCCGACGTCCAAGAGAACACGGACTGGTGGCGTCTGCTTCACGAGGAGCTCCAGGAAATCACTTCCTGTCGGGCTATGTCCATTCTTATCCTCAAGGCAACGGTATGTGCCATTTTCGGGTCGAAGGAGGATGCTTAGGACCTTTGCGTTTGTAGCAAGCTGGCCGAATTGGTCATGGTTGCCCATAGCAGCTGTATCGTTTTGCTGAATAGACGTCGGAAGCAGGTATCGATTGTCATTTGTCCCGCTAAAGCCTGTGGTGACCTGAATTTTAGTCTCCGCCAAGTCCCATGATGATGTAGAGAGTTTCATGGGGAATTGTTTCGCGTATCGCGGGAAGACCACATTAGACAGGAAGAAGTCGACGACAGCCTTGTTCTTCCGAAAAAGGGGTCCTAATAATGTTTTGCGCTGATGTTGGTCATCCAAATTTATACCCTTGATGTCGCGGAATGAGGGGGGAATCTCCTCATGACCGGATACCCATTGCTGGCAGAGCATCTTACGCGTCAGAATGGAAACCGAGAATCTATTAGCTCGTTAGTACTTACATTATACTCCAGTGGAGGATCGTCGAGCTTGAACAAGAGCTCGAAGCATTGGTCCAATTGTTCCTCCATGAGTCCACCATAATAATAGCTTAAACATGTCAGAAGAAGTACAACGTCTGGATGTCCAAAATCAGCTCTGAGTGATGGAAGATCCTTGGCACGATACGGAACCGCAAGAAGAGTACGACTGAGATCAAGACCATAGTCCACCCGCCACCGCTTCTCTTGAAGCACAAAGCGGAGGAGCCCATGGCCAAGAAGACCGCGGTAGAGTAAGAGATGCTTCCAGGTATTGCTATCAAGCAAGAAGTTGCGAAGGGCATTCAGAGCGGCGACACTACTACGGTGACATCTTATAAAGTCTGAGGCAGCCGGGCGAATGTGAAGAGGGAGCAACTTGAATCGGTGACTCCCCAATATTTCGGAAACTACTGAGTCGATTAATACCTCCCCGGCTCCGATCTCCAGGATTCGTATGATCGGGCACCCAAATTTATCCGTGTGATGAATCTCCAGTCCGTCTGGATACATGGAACGAACGTTGTCTGCATGTTTCTGAGTATAGCCTATGACCTCTTGAATGATCGTCCAACGATCCGGATGACTGTCCATTGGACCTTGAAGTCCACTGGTATAAACTAATTGATAGGTGGCTCTCAGAATTTCGTCGCTCTCGTCCAATACGTCCCTCGCCTTTGACAATAGCCAACGATGGGATGTAAGTAGAGACCCTGCAGCTTCACTATGTATTCCAACAGCTAGGTCAACTCCCATGAGCCTGAAAGACAAGATGTGTTCTGGCTGGATGAGAAGTATGCCTTTTTCGCGTACACATGTCTCGTAAAGCGATTGCAATTGTTCCAAATGCGTCGAGTCGACTTCAAAGTCTCGAGAGAATGGCAGGTAGAAGATACGGTGATTGGCTAGCCTGCTGAGTCTCTGAACAAGAAGGTCGAACATCTGGTTGACCAGAGGCTTCAAAACGATAACGCGCACAAGCCTCTGTCCGTTAGCAAGCGCAGAAGAGATCAATGGAACGATAACAGCAGATTTTCCTTCGCCCATGTTCAACTGTGTCAAGGAATTTTGTTCCAAACGTGGCGAAATCATCTCCTGTGCAACGCTACTCTGAACTGGACGTACGGTAAAATTTCCATCTATCTTGTGTACAAATGAGTCTAAATATGTACTAATTAGTTGTCAAGGTACTTACCTGTACTAAGAGCCATTTGGAATCACTAAATGAAATGTTTGTTTCATAATCCGCGTTGTTGAATTCTTTGAAGAGCTCTTCTTCCCGACCGGATAGTTTATACAAAAGCATGCGGCGTGAGCGTTGGAGTCTGACGAGGGCTTGTGCCAGTAAGACAACTGCAGCCCTCCAAGACATTGACAGTGGAACACCCGTCCTATTCCGAGAAAGTAGACCAAGAAGGGATTTGATTTTCAGACATGGCCACTGGCTGGCGTAAGCCTCTGCTCTCTCTAGAGGATTCTTGGGAGAGAGGGAAAGAAAAAGAGAGTTGTATACCATATTGAATTCACGCCGTCGCAATTCGTATTCATTTTCCAAGTAAAGGAGAGAGATTGATGATCTATTGTGGAGATGGGAAGCAGTTAACTCAGAAGTTCCATCATGAATATAGCTGTTTAGGCTTCTCTCCAATGCATCTCCATAGATATGATGGAGGGCTTGTGGCCCATGTCTGAACTGTTCCACTAGGAGGCAAAGTTTTAGAGCTTCGGTGTCACGAATGAGGGTTGTTGTACTTGGCTTCACGCTCACTTCCATAGAGGGGGCTTCGGAAGTCGAAATCGAGAGAACATGTGCTCCATAACGAAGGCAAAGGTCTTCTAATGTTGCTGGGAAATGTCGCGAGCATTCAGTTTTTACATATGAAACAGGAGGGACATGATATGGATCCAATATTAGCGGAATCGGAGTGGGTAGGGATTGGTGGACTTGATTCAACACGATCTGAATATCATCAATGAAAGTCTGAAAATTCATGTTGTTGAACCATCGCAAAAAGACTTCAGAAACCTCGTGCTTGAGTGATGGAGCAGTCAAGTTGAGCAGATTAAAGTTCAAATAACGCGGGAGAGATGGTGTTCGGCAAGGCCATTGTTGTATTAGATAGTCAACGACTTCTTCAATCTGCTGACGCGTGGTAGATTCCCAGTATGACGCATGACGAGTACGATAACGACGATCATTTTCTCCTGGTTGTCTACTTGGTTGGTTAGCAGGAGGATCCTGGGTGTATTCTTGGATAAGTTTGACCAAGGTTTCTCTGCACGGAGAAAAACCAAGGTCATATTCGGTTGATGAAGGAGGAGAAATACAACGGAACTCTGGGAGACGTGCAAACGAGAGAAACGTTGGTATAAGACGTCTGATCTGATCATCGTGCGAAGATGTATAGGCCATCGAGGAAAGAGTGAATGCCATCCTAGAACACAATACATCAAATGGTCTGCCTTGTCGGCACATTTCATAAAGGGGAAGGAAGAGGTCGGTCAGACTAGGTGAAATGAACTTGCGATAGGAATCTATCGCATCAGACATGTTCGTTATGACTCGAATCCCTTGCAGCCGATTCCACAGATCGGATACAGTGTCCAAATGAGGGGAAGCGTCGAATGAAAAATTGGATACATTAGTTGTAAGCGTGAGTATCTTCTTCGACTGAAGTTTGCGGAGAGAAATAGAAGTGTCTGATGTAGAATAGACCGCATCACAGTGGGGCAGGGGAGCCTTCCTACCAGGGACATACAACCCAGATGTCCGTGAATCGAGACGAGTTAGCAAGTGTGA
>JABAKA010008136.1:0-22616 GCA_018857285.1 Termitomyces sp. Mi166#008 | reverse complement strand
AATCTCATTCGTGCGATGGTCCTCTCACTTGCGGAGGAGGTACGCAAAGCAGAAGGCATCCACCATTCCAAAGAGGTTGTCCGACTTCAAGGGGTCATCATTGAACTGGAGGATGCCGTCAAGAGATACAGAAAGGAGATAGAGACGAGGAAGATGAGAAGACCTGCTCGTCTCCTAACGCCTCTCTTGATACCCCCGCCCTTGCATTCTATGCCGCGTGTATCCGGCAACCCCATCAGCTCGACACCAGATGGGGCCGCTAAACCAGCGAAAGCACCCATCACCCCACCCACATCCCCAATTCGTTCAGGGCTTCGACAGCCTTGTCTCCTCGACTTGAGTTCTTCTCTGATAACAGATCCCGAAAATGCCTCTTACTCCAATCAAAACTTACCAAACACATCATTACTGGTGCCGAGTGCAGTGACACCTCTTACCCCCGCTCCCTCTGAATCACCCTACAGTGAAATCACCTTCTTTCTCGAACCACCTTCTTCTGTGGAGCCACAAAGCTCACCTCCGTCTCCTGCAGCAGCACATGATCAAGACTGCGTTCATCTTGTCGATGCCATGACTGAGGCTAGAGATGATGGACGAAATCCGGATGTCGCCGTGATTTGGACACAGCAAAAGGAGCGTGCTGCGCTGCGTAAGCCTCCCACAATAGCTGAAACTGCCTCTTGTCTCGTAACGGGATTCTTCATCGGTGCCTTTATCACACTGTGTCTCCTGTCGCCACAGCGTAGGACGTTGCTAACACATCTGACATGATTCTTTTCGTTCCTTTTTTCGTAGGTAAAGGGATAATTGTCGTTGTATGCATATACCATCTTTCATTTCGTTATGTAAGGTGTAAACCCCCAATGCATGAAGGGAATGTAGGGTGCCCTATATAAATGGGAATATGGTGGAAGCAAGGGAATCGAAGGCAAGAACAAAATCCAGGATCATGCATTATTGGCAGCCTGACAGTATCAGAATGACACATTGGTAATGCAACATTAAGTAGTAGCCTACGGCGGAAACATATTGGCATCCGGGTAATGCGTCAGCCTGTGACCAATGTATTACTGTTGACCTCATAATGCATTAGTGTCTTCTGGTGAAAAACAGTTAACATCAGCAATACATTAGTGATCTACAGCATGATCATATATATGTTGGTATATAATTCCATGGACGCAACATCGCTGAATTCTTCAGCTGATGAGGGAATGACTGAACATACAGACTTCTTCGGATGTTATCATAAAATGGAGCCTCTCAGTTTGGGGATTGCCACGATAAGTGCCAGAACATCATGTATTATGCTAAGGTTGCCTATGTACAAGTCATCCAGGTTCTGGAATAAGCAGCAAAGATCCATGACAGCAGGTGTGGAAGGATAATGAGCATGCTACTGTAGATATCATCCAAATGAAGTGTTGCAGAGTGGATGCAAGACAGCCATAATATTTTAATCCAGCCCTAATAGACAACTTGACTATTAAAACAGAACCGTCCACTTCAATGAACAGTGCCAAAATTTAGGCAAAATCAGGTCGGCAGTTGGCTGCTATGAGATCAGCGCTGAGTAGACTACCAAGTCGATGTGGCCACAGTGAAAGTAGGGGGGGGGGGGTCTCGACCTAAACTTTTGATTCGCGGGGCGCAGAAGGTGGCGCAATCATAGTCTTGAATGTTCAAAGTTCGGGATTTTTTTTAAAACTCTGCATAAACTACTGCGTAGTACTCATAGTGATGTAACAGTGTGTAAATTGTTGACAGGCGCTTCACGTACCACTGTCCTCATTCGGCTGGATGACATGCTCGGGAAAGCACTTGATCAGGGATTGGAGAATGTTTTGCATCACTAGCGCATGACGTTTCTGTACAGAGGTTTTAGGACTTGAGATGTACCAAGCAGTCGCAACATGCGACCAAACTTTGAAGTGAGTCGACATACAATTTCTTTGTGCTTACGTAAGAATACCAAATACGAATATAAGATAGCACATTTGTTCTAGTCACACAGCGCATCCAAGCGTTGGACAGAACACGTCTGATCATAAGGTAGAATATATGGAAGATATGATGCTGAGTGTTGAAGGTATAAATATCTAGCCTCTAGCCTGGTGGAGATAATATCATGTCCTTATTTCGGTTTGTACTCCTTTCCTGATTCTATATCTTCCATCTTGACGCGCTCATACGGTTTTTGAGTTTCCTGGTTTTTTACCCAAGTGTAGTATATTGACCCAAACAGGATGGTGGCGATTGATGTAGCGCGCCCACTGAGGAGTTGGAGGGTAAATGGAGCGGCAAAGGACGAAAAGAAAGGCGTACCTTGTGATAACATCGTGGAAGAGCCACATCCCGAGGAGAGAAGCGGCAACTCCACGAACAGCAGAGGAGACCATGTGAGTAATGGGCGAGGTAACTTTAATGGACAGCAAACTCGCAATGCTCATAAGGAAACCGAGTGCACCCTGTGATAGAGCTCAGCCTGCCGTGTCAGTAGATGATAGAGGTGACTTGCCGTGATCAGCGATCCCCAGAGGAATGTTGCTAGCAAACCCATTGCCCCATCCGTGCCTACAACTTCACCACTAAAGAAGATCTCCATAATACCTGGCCCTTCGCCAACGAACAAGCAGATTGGCAAAAGTACGATGGCACTCAAAAGATTTGTGTACCATGAAAGAAGGAGAGCACTGCCATCGACTATCTTGAGACTCTCCTTGATAACGACGGAATGGAGGGCAGTAATTCCGGAGCTGACGACACCAAAGAAGACGCCGAGCATGGAGACCGGAGTGCCGTCAAGGAACACGCCAATGAAAAAGCCGATGGTGACAACGCCACATGCGACCAAGATCCGCAGTGATGGTATGGAGCGGAATGCGAGATAGGAAGTTACTATGGTGAAGGGGAGAACTAAACCACGAGCAACCTGATAGAACGAGGCATCAACATATTTCAACGTGTAATTGCTGAAGCTGCAAGCAATATGAGCAAACCTTATTCACTAGCTAGCAGAAAGACCCGCACCTGAGACCAATGACGTTCAAGGTGACCATTGAGACCAAACCCTTGCAAACCTTGGGGTCAAACGTCAATCTATCTGGGAGTAGCCGTAGCGCATCCGAGGCACCAAATAGTGCGACTGCAATAATCAACTGCGTCCACAGGAAGAATAATGGTGCTGATGTCACGTTTAGAACCCATTTGTTGCTGAACAGGAATTCAGGACTTCGAAGTAAATGAAGTAGTCGAGCTCACGCCATAACCATCTGCCAACGAAGCATCAGCAAGCGTTACGCAAGTTCCCCAAAGCACGGAAACCCACCGACAACGCAGCAACAAGGTAAAACACGACGACCCCCGTCTAGAATAGCCGTCAGCAAGCGCCGAGATACTAACTTGTCATGAGTACCACGAGGCCTCGCGAGGCAGGTTTTTCATGCTGAGACATGGAATTCAGTGGGCGTTTGCCCAATGCAGGTTAACGAAAGGAAGGTAGACGCTGTCGCGAGAGCAGACTCGTGCTGCGAGGCTTTATGGGCGGAGAAATGGTTAACCCCGTTGGCAGAACGGTTAAGGGGAGCGTTGAGAAGTGTGACTGTGACACTTTCCATTCATACCCCAAGACAAATGCAATGACAAGGAATTATGTTGGAAAAAATTTGACCTGCCACCCGATCCATTCTATGCCTCTATAGATTTTTATTCTCTATCTCTCCGAGTTGCCTACCTTGAACTCTTTTTTTTCCCGGTGCCGAACTTTCTGCCTGCTTAGGGGTTTGCTTTCTACGGGCCGTCCTTAGGAAACATAGACAGGTTCAACCTACAAGTCAACTTCAGGTTGGCTATTCTTCAAACTCTCACTAGTACCCTTCGTTTGTACTGATGAAATTGATTCAAACTCGTTGTTTTCTAAAGGGGACTGCATAAGCTACCTCGGGCTACACCACGATACAGACGTGTCCCGCAAGATCACCTAAATGACATACTTTGAAGAGTTAATGGAGTTCAGAAGCCCCATGAAAGAGCGGTGTCGGATACTATCAAGAGTTGCATGATGTGCTATCTGAAGGCCCAGCATCTGATTCACCTGAAGCTGTTGTTGCGTTCCCAGATCTGTCTGTGCTTGTGCGATAATCTGCATCTCCCTCTCAGCCTTTTGTTTGGCGTCTGCTACTGCATTTGTCACCCTATCTAGCATGGCTTGGACCGGAGCCGGTGGGAGAACGCTGCGTGGAAGGTTGCCCCAACGTTGATAGATTGGAAGGCTGTATTTTCTAAGGGCGCGGCTTAGGAACTCCCATTGTCGCGAAGGTTCAGAAAGGAGGTCGATGCCGGTGATATCGATAAAACCTGTTCGCGTTATAGCAGGCATGGTAGGTGAGTTTGATACGGCCGATGGGCGCGGAAGGAGATGGTGCTCGATTGATAATATGTCAAAGACATTTCTTAATGCTTTGTCCCTTTCAGATAAAACCTGCCTGTCCGAAGGCTGAGCGATCGCCAGTGAAGTCGAGGATCCGTTCTTCCCTATCGAATTTTCATATCAATCTCCGTGATCAGGTAGTCCCACAATGGATATTCCTTACAATAATTCTCGTTAGGAGGATATCCAATATCATCAAGAAATTGTGATAACGTCTCTGGAACAAGAACTCCTCCATTCTGTGGGTCAAGATATGTGAAGATTTCGTTTGCAAGAGTTGTATAAGTCACGGTTGGAGTCATGTCGGGTGAGAACAGGGATTGCCAGCCGAATGGTACTGGCGGTCTGTTAGGCAGATAAGTGTTTTGGGCCGGAGGAGTAGGGGAGATGTAAGGACGCGGTGGGATGAGCGGAGGAGGACCGGGAGGTGCGTGTTGAGCCTGTGTGCTTCCCAAGGGGTTTGGGTCGGAGGGGGCGACACCATGATTTGGAGCGGCGTTTGAGATCGTTAGACGAGAGAGAACAACTCCTCCAGATATGTCTCCACACTCCCTGTACACTTGAACAGGATGCTCAACAAGATGAGCTCCAGGCTGCCTTTCTCCCATTGCGCAAGTCGCGCAGAGATCAAAATTGTCGCAGATCAAGCAGTGAACACGAGGGTGGATTGCGTCGATGGCTCTGGTGCAGGAGTCACAGAAATAAAAATTAACTCCAGACGCCATAGCGGATATTTGGTGCAGTCTAGGTGAAGGCAGAAACTACTCAGAGCCTAAGACACCTCACAAAACGAGTCTACTTGACAGCTGCTTGTCAGTGAGGCAAGCAGCCCGCTGTCGACTCCGGTTATCCGGATCACATGAAAACGATACAAACGGGCGTCAGCTCAAGCAAACTTGCACACTTGAATGGTTTAAATCTAGATAGAACAAGCATGCCTAAATTATTGAAGGAAGAACTGCATCATTGAAACTGCTTGGTCAGTGGTTCCTGAGAAGAATCTAATATAACCAGAGAATTCAGTCAGGACAAATATCGGCAGTCTACGATTACGACACATCCGAGTCCATAGCAGAAAGAATTGCTTTGAAAGCGCGTGTACGTTGACTCTCGAGAGCAGCAGTAGTTTGGAATGACTGAAGCTGTATCATAGTCAGCTTCCCTTTGAGCTTGATGTTCCTTCTGAATACCGCGGGTTGTCTCCCTGTCGTTCTCTGATTTGCGGGGGTAGTATAGGTATAGGTGGGAGCCATATCGGGTAGGAAGAAGGGCTCCCATCCAGATTGAGCACCTGTAGCCGGCGTAATAGAAAGGACATTAGGGGTTGATTACGGTAATGGGTGGACGACCACGATGAAACTATATGCTGTTCAAGTTTGCGGGCTGGCTCAGTTGATGATTACGAGCACCATAGGAGATAGTCACTCGAGTATGGCATTGTCCACTTTTTTTATAGACTTCAATTGCATGTACAGGAAGGTGGTTATGAGGCACAATGAAATTCTACACGAATTGCAGAAGAAGAGGTTCTGAGCAGATCCCATATCAAGTATGTTCACTGAAGCAAGGAAAGGCAAAAGATATATGTAAGACGTATCCTGATCCCTCGCAACAATCAGATCAAGGTTGTCTTCAAACTGCATAAATTGATGCGACTACTAGTGGCTTCGGCTGTCCATCATCATTTTCGCGGGGCAGAACTATCGCCTACATGCCGTGGACATGGAGGAACTTGAGTATGTCTCCAGAAATAACACACAACTCAGTTGTTGTATCATATAGTTTCAGGAGCTGACAGCAGGAAATAAGAATCCGAAGAGACTATTCATCAAGTGAACTTGACAAGTGAAGATAGAATTGGATCTGATCAATAAAAAAAAAGAGAAATCAAGCTGACCCCGGCGGAATGAAAGGCCGTTCAGAGTATTGACCAGACAAATCATGAGCGCATTGCAATACAAAGGTCACATTTGCATTGCATATTCAGCCCCTGGTGTCTCGCTTGAGATTATGTCACTATGATTTGCCACACAAGTGGCTATCGCAGTACCAGGCTTGTAAGGTGTGACCTCCTTTGAACTGGGGTATCAGCCAGGCCAGCTGGAAGCTGGCGTAGGCGGGCCGAGACAATGGTAGAAAGTATAGTTATTGCAGTTCAGACAATGAAATCTGGGGTTTGTCGCAGTGCTGACTCGTGGGCAGGAATAGCAAGAAAAGTTCAACAGCGACGCCATGTTTGAATCAACAGTCATAGTAAGTATTTACAGAGACTCCAGAGTCAACAGGGCCCGGAGACTAGACGGGATCCTACTTAATACCGACTTAATAAGAACAACCAACTCTGGCTTAGCGTGTACCTAACGGCTTGTCAAAATGAATGAAGGCCCCTCTGCGACCTTTTCCAAACGAGACGAAGTGAGACGATTCCGACTCGTCCTCACAAGGCAAAATCGGGTGAGCCTGTTTTGTACGATCGTTAAAATTCGGATTAGAATTCGAGTCAAGTCCGGTCAAGTACTCTCTCTGCGAAGGTGATCAAACAAAGGCCCCTGATAATACCAAGGGTCACAGTTCTGCCGCGTGATAAGGATATCTGAAGTGCTGGCGGCACTCGTTGTTCACAAGCGAAGGAGCTCGGCGTTCAGAGGAGCACAGTGAAGATATGTGGTGTCGGAGACGTGCGGAGAGCAATGGTTGGTTGTTGTTGGTTGGTTGGTTGGTTGACAAATGGACTGCAAACATGATATATGAAGGGTAGGCTATTTCCACGGCCGCCCACAACACACGTACGGCCATATATGCATCATAGGATAGGATACTAGGATAGATTACCGGCGGGGCTGTTCAATACGGCAACCAATTGGCAAGTGTTCGACAATCCCTGGTCCATCTGCGAGGCTGGTTTCTATATCCTGAGCAGGACTAACTTGGGACTAACTCTGACCAACTCTGACTATTAATAACTGGACCACCTGCACGGTGTAAGTCCTTTTATCAGTCGACACAACAGTCCTAGACGTCGGATCCCCTCTTCTACCTAATGACGAATCTACAGGTAGCTTTGCTCGTGTTCACTGGTTCAGATTTTCAAAAAAGCATGGACGAATTTGATACAAATACAATGCACGCGCTTTGGGCGGTGTCAACAGATTTTCAAAGAAGCATGGACGAGTTCAATACAAATACGATACATTGAAATCGAAAGGCCTGTTCGACAAGCAAAATGGTGTGCAAATAATGATGCGATCTCAGCCACTTGGGACCTTAGTGGTTCTGGTGGGACTTTATGGAGACATGCTCAAGTGCGCTGTATCATTATTACCATCTTTCATACTCGTACATACAACCAATTCAGGTTTTTCCTGTCAAACATTTGCCATAACAGAATCTTATGGGATTTCTATTAATTGGTCCAGCCATTTACGATATACTCCAGATGCTTGTCTCTAGTCAGCAATGGCTTGCCTCGATTGACAGTGATGTTCAGAATTTTCGTTATCAATCTTTTGCCTCGGCTCGACTCCCCATTAGGCTTCAGCCGTATACGTTTCACGCAGCCTGTCAGACAAAAGGAACCTGATCTTGCAATTGTTGTAAATCAATCTACCAACGTAGTCGGACAATAATAGGAATCGTAAGTACTGCCAGTGGCAACGTCGGTTGCTATGTCGATGTATCACGTTCGGACTCTGAAAATCCTGATTACCATTTGCTTTTACAAGATCGGCATCCCTCCAACCTACAACTTAAACCACATGCTTGAATTCCTTCTGTTCGACACGTCTGATTCTCGCGCGAAGTCTTCGAGATTTTGGGTCCTAGGCGCATAGAATAACTCATGTTTTTCAGGGTTCTGAGTATGCCTTTCCCTCGCCGAGAATGTCTTAGAAACGATGATTTCAGTGAGAACAGACTTGAGGGAAAGCTGAGGCTGTGGTAGACGGTAAATTTTGGACGCAGCTGTAATTGGTGAGGGATTCCACACATCGTCGAAAGGTCAGATCAGATATTCGTTACAAACTCTTCCAACTCTAAGTTCAGATGATCCATGTGAAGAAAACTTTGTTCTTTGTTAGCTACTCATGTCTGAGAGGACAAGACACTGTGTGGAGCAGAAGGGTCCACCGACGTGATGAATAAATCGTAAGCGACCAAGCACAATACTCGAGAAAACTTGAGTGTTTCGTCGAAACAAAGCCGGATACTATGCCTAGTGGTCCTAATCATCGGGTGCGTGGGTGGAAGCTTCCATCCTTCCGTCATATTTCTCACAAGGTTTGGCAAGGTTTGGTACTCAGAGCTGATAAGCCTATGAGCTGTCCAGAAAGTTTCGCGATGAAGTCAATGTTTCAAGTGGAGTTGGCGTAAATCCGACAGACGGGCAGATGAGCAGACAGATTGTCCGGATTCCATCCCGAGACCTCGTCTACCGGATGTTCAGATCTGGAACCAATCAACATGACTTCCATGTCGGGACTCTCGACTCCTATTCACTCAGTGTTGTTCTTTTCGGAGCTTCTAGCTGGCATTGTCTCATGACGAAATTAGTCCTTGCAGGACTTTCGATAGAACTCTGGTCTAGTGACTCAAGGTCTGCATATCACATTCAACCCCTTCTCTTGAAAACATCAAGTTCATTCGGACTCGGATATTCAATCCGCACGTTAATAGGTACCTGATAAACCTGATTGTGTCTAGTTTTCTACTTCTGAAAACTTTACACCAATCTGGCAACGTCTCAAGGATGCTGTCCTTTGGGTTTCATAACTGATTCGGATCTAATTTATTGCTGCTGATTTCTCAGAAGAAGGGCGTTCCAGGTTGACCCCTTGCCCCAATCCACTGCGTCGCATAATGCAGTCCCTCTATGTCGTGCTACTCACCTCTCTCTTCACTCTCTTCACTCTAATCACTGCCGCCGCAGGAGTTTCCACGTCCCCTCTGGCGAGCTTTGGTTACACCGGTATTGACGGTCCTCTAGGGTGGACCAGGGGAAACGACGCGAACCCCAAATGTTCTACCGGCACAAACCAATCGCCCATCAATATCGACAGCACGATTCCCGTCACAAAATCTCATGTCAAGCTCTCCATTCCCGACGGCAGGTTGAATTTCACGAACAACGGGCATACTTTGCAAGTTACCACCGGAGGAAGCCTTTTAGTCGGTCTGGAAAAATACCAGCTCGTTCAGTTCCATTTCCATACGCCGGCTGAGCATCTTATCGATGATGAGTTTTTCCCACTCGAGATGCATTTAGTATTCCAAGCGGCTGGTGCACAGCCTACCGATCCCTGTAAAGTCGAAACCTTCTTGACTCACACACACCCTACTAACCACGAACCCCTAGTTAAATTGGTCATTGGGGTTTTGTTCGAAGTGTACTCGGTTGCAACAATGGACTTTCTCACAACCCTCGCAATGGACCTGCCTAAAACCGCTGGGACCTCCGTCATCACCCATGAGCTCATCTTCGAGCCCCTGATCAAACACATCGAGAGGGAGAGGCTCTATATGTATCAGGGCTCGTTGACAACGCCACCCTGTTCTGAGGGACTCACCTGGCTCATTTTGGAGAAGGCGCTTCGTGTCGATGTGGCGACGTACAGGGCGTTTAAAAACATCATCAAGTTCAATGCCAGATACATTCAGAATACACCAGGTGATAAGAATCTCATTACCTTTGCGAAAGATAATTATCCGACTGCTACATAGATCGAACATACTTGGACATCGATGATTTTACCACGACCGATATGATAAATCTCGTTATATCACTTTCGGGTTGTGCGCTGAGTTAGCACCGAGGCACATTGGCGTTCGTTTAAACTATTGCATTGATGGTTCAAATCTACTTGTCTGTAACTTCTCGAGCACAATCATAACTTTTTTTATTCCGTTTCCGGACTGAGGCCGTGCCAGTATAATACACTCCTTTCTTATTAATCCGTTGGTGTGTTGCCCTATGTTGGTCTATTGCTCTATTGCTAGTCTATACACGGTACGTATACACCTCTTCTGTTGCAATGCGTACGTAGTTCAACTAGGCTATCTGGGGTGGTCGCGTGCAGCTACCCTGGTTGCACCCGGAGCCGACCGTATCATGCCTCAATGAGGCTTTCTACATGGAAGTTAAGCGGAAGAGTGGATATGGTAGATAGTACCTAACCCTGCTCGGGACGTGCTATCTCTTGGCTTTTTCTTCTTTGACCGTAGAGGACTATCCTCGATCTCGCAGGTAATAATGACCCATGTATGATCTCTTGAACTCTCTCGTTGCGTGGTTGTATCTGAACAAAGCTTTCGCTGTAATTGCGATCCCTGAGAAGAGAGGGCATCGAGCCCAGGTCGGACAACTTTCAGCTCTGTGGGCCTACGCTCAGCACCTCGATAGAAAGTTTTCGACAGTCTTGACAATGCTTACGCATGGAAAACTATGTCGTAGCGACAACAGATGAGATATATACGAATTATAACGAATACAGGTAAACCCAAGAAACATCACAGCACCTTGAGCAATCCTACGCCTTGGTGTGGACGCTTGACACCCCCAGCCCACGCCCCGAACGCTCGAGGTTCCCATCCTGCAGTTCATACGCAGGACGATACCGTGGTTCTGGTATACTCGACATCCTCCACATGTTCGGAGACGTAGGCGAGGTTGGCTGCGGGTGAAGATAGGCCTTACCCTGCGGCAACGTGTGTGTGGAGGACATAAACGTTGAGAGAACACTGCCTGGTGAGATCATTTCCTTCTCTGGTGCCTGTGGCACGTTGTGGGTCGTTGACATCACAGAGGCAAGCGCGGTGCCAGGACTAATTACGGAAGAGGCGGAGAGAGGAGCGTCGGGGTAAGTGGCGTTTGTGACTGTAGATTCTATGAGAAGCGCAGGGTTAGGGAACGTGTTGAAGGTGGACCCGAGGGATGTGTAGCTGATAAGCGCGTTGGAAGTTGAGTGGCACGTCAAAAGGTTTGTAATGCTCACCCTTCATCGTACAGACAGCAATATGGGACCTTAAGTTGCCTGAGGAAAGTCCACACCTGGCTGTAAGACCAGTTGATGATTGGATTTATACGTTCGAACCGTGGCCAGCCTTCGTCGGTCATGTTTCGATGGGATAGGTTGGCTGTCCGTTACATCAGCGTAGTCAGAGGGACGAGGTGGAACGTGCTTATACCTCCATGAGGGTCAGATCGGCGGGTTCCAAGGAGTATAGCAGTGATATGAGGAAACCTTCGTTTGTATGCTTCAAGTGCCAGCCGAATCCCATCCGGATTCCCAGTAGCGTTGGGTTTCAATTGTTTGATGTCATGAGAGTCAGCATCAGCAAGCGCTGAGGGTGTAATCACAGTTTCCGCCTGCTCGGAATGTGGACTACACCGGAATAGATCAAGGTTATAGATCTTGGCTGATTCTTCAATGAACTTTTCTAATGAGGGGAACGGTGACGGAACAGGAACATAAATTGCAGGTATAGGCTTCATCGTCTGACCCCGGGCAAGACGCCTGGCCAAAGCACCTGCGTATAGATGCAGAAGCACTGTACCTGTCAAGAGTGAATGAGGTAAGATAATGAGGAAAAACAGATATCAGGATTGTAGCTCACAATCCTTGCCTCCGTTAAAGCTGATAGACACAGACTCTTGCCTGCATTATCGTGTCATTCGAGACCTAAGTGCCACACAGAAATCTCTAACCCACCCGTGAGTGTCGAGTCCACAGTCGATCACCTCAAGCGCCTCCCGTACCATAGATGCGAGCGGGTCATCTGAATGGGCAAGACCATAGACCTCTTGTGCAATGTTCCTGCAATCCATAGTGTAGCCTGCGCGACTTGTACGCGATAAATAAAAGAGAAAGATTTCTGAGCTCAAGCCTCTAGATGGCCGTCGGTTTTGTGGGCGACTTTATCAAGTTTATCGTTTTGAATACTTAAGGTTGATACGCCAGGCACGTGATTCTAATCGACAGTTCATGGCACTTTGGCCTTGTCAGCGACCACCACCGCGTCGACAGATTTCTTATTACTGGTAAGTGTTGTGTAGCCCAAGACGACCTGGAGTTCTCATACCGACAGATTTATAGACATTTGGATCATGGCGACCGTTGTGCTCGTTACTGGAGGAACTGGGCTTGTTGGAAAGGCGATCCAGCATGTCATCGAGACTGAACCCATAGGATCGAGGTTTGGCAAGAAGGAAGGCGAGACTTGGATCTTTGCTAGTTCGAAGGAAGGGGACCTCAGGTGCGATCACAGTAGTGTAGTAGCGATGACTATCTCAAATATACCTAGGGACGCTGAACAGACGCGTATATTGTTCGAAAAATACAAACCCACTCATGTCATCCATCTTGCTGCTCTAGGTGCGTGTTTTCTTTGTCTGAGGGCCTTTTCAACATTTTGACATGGCGACTTCATAGTTGGAGGGCTCTTCAAGAACATGAAATATAAAGTACCCCTTATCGATTGTCTATCTTGAATGATACTAACTTTTGACTCAAATTAGCTTACATTCCTGCGTGATAACATCCTAATTAACGACAACGTCCTCCATGCCGCTCATACTCACAAGACACAAAAAGTTATCTCCTGTCTTTCGACATGCGTCTTCCCTGACAAGGTCGAATACCCTCTCGACGAGACCAAGATTCACAACGGTCTTCCACACGAGAGCAATTTTGGTTACGCCCACGCGAAGCGTATGGTCGACGTCCAGAACCAGTAATTGTCTCATACCATCACAAAATAATACGAACTCTAATCCGCTTCTGAAGTGCTTACAAGGAAGAGTTCGGCCGCAACTTCACTTCTGCAATCCCGACCAATGTGTTCGGCCCTTACGATAACTAGTAGGACCTCTTTTACAACTTTCTCAAACGTGTCCTGAAACAACGAGATAGCGACTTGGAGGACTCCCATGTCATTCCAGGTCTGATTCACAAGTGCTACCTTGCCAAAAGTATGTCTTGTCCCTCTTTATACAAGGATTCAGATTGGTTCGGATTTATTGACACCTATCCCAGAGAATGGAACCCCCTTTGTAGTCTCTGGGACCGGAAAGCCCTTGCGCCAATTCATCTATTCTCGTGATCTCGCTAAGCTCTTCATCTGGCAACTACGTGAGTACGATGATGTCGAGCCCGTTATCCTTTCAGGTACGTGCCTTATTGCCCTTGCTACCCTCTGTAACATTCCGTGACATCGTCGGTTCATGTTCTTTGTCCACAGTCGGCGAGGATGAGGAAGTGAGCATTAAGCAAGTCGCTGACGCCATTGTCAAGGCCGTCGGCTTCGAGGGCCAGTACACAGTCGGTAGTTTCAGTGCCTAAATGCTGCAATGATTGCTGATGGGCTCTTCTTTCGCGCAGTTCGATACCACCCGCGCGGACGGTCAATTCCGCAAGCCTGCGTCGAACAAGAAGCTCCTCAGCTTGATTGGAGGTTTCGAGTTCACCCCATTCGAACAAGGCACGTCGTGTATCTTTTCTCCCACATAATGGAGCTGATGTGATGTGTTAGCTTTGGAGACGAGTGTACAGTGGTTCCTCCAGAACTACGACAACGCCAGGACGGGAAAGAAATAGACAGATACTTCCTACATCTAATTTTGCAACAGAAAATTAGGTTCATTTGTACTATCAATATGGACAATGCTATGTGATCTAGACTAATATGCTAGCTCATAGTCACGAACTGAAGTGCGGAGATTCTTCATATCGATGCGACCAACTGTCATAGCCACGATCGATATCACTTCTCGAAGGACCCATAGGGACTTCACATGTCCTCACCACGAATGCCGGTGAAAATATATGGAAGATGTGTATTAGGTCCTATTTAAATCAGAATGCGGGATGCTACAAACATGAATGAGTCCATAAGCAAGATGCGATTTTTAGTAGTAGGTCAAACAAAGGGCTGCTGAGAAGAGTTCATTCATGTAACAGTCGCCAGGGGCTTTTGGGTATAGAAACTTCTAGTCGTGCACACAGGAGGAAGGGAGTTAGTTCTGGTTCTCGACTAAGCTCTTCGTCGCCTTGAGGTCCTCCTGTACCATCTCCTTGACGAGGGAATCGAAATTTACCTTGCGCTTCCAGCCAAGGACGTGTTCGGCTTTAGCGGGATTGCCAAGGAGTAGGCTGGGGGTCAATCTCAATCAGACATTCGTAGTGGAGGAAGGATGAATGGAGACTCACTCGACTTCGGCAGGACGGAAGTATTGAGGATCAACTTTAACGACGACTTTACCGGTATTTACATCGATGGCTTGCTCATTCACGCCAGATCCGGACCATCTTCAACCATGAATATATTCCAACCGTCAGATTGAATATACCTAACTTGAGAAGAAATAGAACGCACTCGAGCTCGATCCCAACCTCCTTGAAAGCTTTGACTACGAATTCACGTACGCGATGAGTTTCACCAGTTGCGAGCACAAAGTCCTCTGGAGTGTCTTGCTGGAGCATCATCCACATTCCCTCAACGTAGTCCTTTGCTGATCAAAAAGATCAGGATCGGGGGGCAGGATGCGCAAGCGAATGACGTACCATGTCCCCAATCACGCTGTGCATCAAGGTTTCCCAGGTACAAACATGACTGTTTCCCGAGTGAGATGTCTGCGGCCGCACGCGAGATCTTGCGTGTGACGAATGTTCGGCCACGACGAGGGCTCTCGTGGTTGAACAGGATGCCATTGCACGCGTACATCCCGTACGACTCGCGATAGTTAACAACGATCCAGAACGCGTAGAGCTTAGCACAACCGTACGGAGAACGAGGGTAGAAGGGCGTCGTCTCGCTTTGCGGTGTCTCCACGACCTTTCCGTAGAGTTCGGATGTTGACGCCTGATAGAAGCGGACATATTTCTCAAGTCCACATGTGCGCACGGCGTCAAGGAGACGAAGGGTACCAAGGCCGTCAACGTCTCCTGTGTATTCTGCCATTTCGAAGGAGACTTTAACATGTGACTGCGCACCAAGATTGTAGATCTCGGTTGGTTGCACTTGTGCGATGATGTAGACGAGATTGGTGCTGTCGCTTAAGTCTCCGTAATGCAGCTTGAAATTATTGCGATCTACAGATTGATAAGGTTATTTTTGTAGCTGAGAAGGAAAGTACAATAGCTCACGTTCATGCTGATCTTGGTAAAGATGGTACAGACGACCAGTATTGAAACTCGATGACCGACGAATTATACCATGCACCTCGTACCCTTTAGACAAGAGTAGTTCTGTACTGTGAATGACGCAGTTAAGAAATCTTCCTATTCGGTGGACAAATAAATTCACAGGTAAGAACCATCCTGTCCAGTGATGCCTGGATATCTAACGGTTCAGAGCGACAGCAGCAACAATGGAAGAGATAATCACCGGAAATGAGCGCGACCTTTCGCCTGCGATACTCTTCAACAGAAGGGAGGTTGAGCTTTGCGAAAGCAGGCGCGATGTCGGCGATGGACATGGTGGGAAGATGGACAATGTCCTCGTGTCCGGAGACTCGGACAGCTGTCAATTGTATTGATTGGCGCATTCGGCAAGAACTTTGATCCCGGCAGCTACGCTCCATCACTACGTAGAAAAACAGAAAAGACTGCTGCATCATAAGTTGCTTGCGTGCATTGGCGCGCGTCTCCATTTATGAATCATCCGACCAATCAGATCTAGAAAGGTATTTCCCTGATCATAGGAGATGAGAGACTAATTACAAATCACGGTCTTCAGGATACATTTACGTCGGATGCTCGAGGTTCTGCGTTCAGATTCACAGATTTATAAATTTAAAAGCGTTCACCGTGACCTTGAGTGAATACTTCAAACCTCTGGTGATGGCCAGAATCGTGCCAAAATTTACATGTAGTACTACCCCGCATAGTCTGCATTGTCAAGGCTTCAAGAGAACGCAGAGTCGTCTATATTAGTCATGCCACTTGAGCTCCTTGACTATGTATCTCGTTCAATGCCTCGAAGATTCAGGAACGTCGCTAACAAAGCCGCTTCAACTGCCGCTTGCCCAGTAATGCACTGGATGTGCTCTTGTGGGAGATACCATCGTTGATTCCAGTCCTGAAGTACTTGCCTTTCAACGCTGTCCGGTTCTCAAATACTTCGGTGAGTGTTAGAAATTTTAAACAATATATATGCTCGCTGATGTCTTCTACAGGGAGATTTACTATGCCAACTTGAACCTGAGGATTTCGTGAGGGTTCGATACTACGGCTATTAAATGCGCTACATCAGCCCTGTTGGTCATAGATCTGCACTTTTCGACTATCTTCCTACCCAAGCGAACTACCTAATGATGCTTATGTCCGCCGTTCTTTCTCGAACGTCATCTCGGGGTCCTCTTTGCCCCAATCTCCACACGGCAGTCCTGGAGATCATCTTCTACAATCAATTTATCCTCGTCTCATCATGGGCCCCAAATTTTGGTCACTCAGAATAATTGGTTATGCTCCCACAAATTTGCCCTGGCAAACGATCCAAAGTATTTTTCAAATTCAAACTCGTCTCTCAGATCATTAACAGTTACTAGTACGCTCTGGCTTCCTGATGACGACACCTGGAGCAAGGCATCTCTCTTGACAACCAGCCTACTTCAGGTCTAGAAAACCTTGAATTCACTGACCCTTTATGATATTCCACTGGGACCTACCGATCTATTCAAGCTCGCGTCTTGGAAATGTCTCGAAGAGCTGAATGTTTCAATTGTCGAAGGACTTCCTGGAAATACACGATCTCAAAACACTTAAACTCGATCTCCCGATAGCCCGTTCAACCCCCAACGACAATGACTTGAATCCATCGGCAAAGCATGGCCCCGTCTGCAGGAGCTCGAGTTCTACGAGAGAACCATCGACTGGGCCCAAGTCCACAGATAACCCTCAAGGCTCACGGGTCTCACGTGCCTTCCATCCTCATATCCTGGTCTCCGAGTATTGGCGCTTAACGGTTTCGCCAATACCCCTGATTTCGTGGAATTAGGAGCAATCGTACCTCACCCATTGACCCGATTTTACTACTGTAGTTCACTGGTTAGCAAGCGTACTAATGAAGTAGCCAGTTTCCCGTCCAGTTCTTTCCTGACCTTGATAGCTTGACCTACCTGGCGAGCTTTGGTGGAGATCAAAATGTGTTTCTCAAGAATAATCTGAAAGAAATAGAGTTTCAGTTCAAAAGCCTCATGGATCCGCTGCTTGAATCTAATCATCGTAAGTAGTATACTAATATATAAAATGTGCGTGCATCGATCTTTTGCTGTCATAAATCTCAGCTCTGACTCCCGGTAGGTTTGTCTTTGATTCCCCACCTTGACTTCCTATCCGTTTACTGCAGTCTTTCGTCGGCAGGCTTGACACTCAAACACAAGTCACAGCATTCCAATCCCATGTTTTTTCTCTTTAACCACTTTCATTTTGACCTACTACATCACAATCCCCATTCCTTCTCCCATATCTAGCTGTTTCAACCAGTAGATCATATCGACCAAGAATTGGATAGTGAATGCAATGTTTCCCCGATGTCCCAGATAAAAATATACTGGGTCACATCTCGAAGATGTAATGGTGATTTGCAGGATAATTGTAACGAAGTACTCTTCAACCTGCGCCCTGTCCAGAAGCGTGTCCGAAATAATTATTACAGAGTACAGAGCAAGTTATATTCCGTTCAACAACTGAGAGCTTAGTCGTACGGAACATCTTCGCACATGCGGCGCACAAAATTCAGTACCGATGCTTGAGACATTAGATGAAGAAACTCTCATTCTTGCAATAGGCAGAAAATCGATGGAATAGCGGTATGAAGAGAGCAAGAAAAGAGCGACTACGAAAGGTCCAATAGAATACAGATCGGGATGATAAACAAATTAAGTACGCTTCAGCTTTCTGTAGTCGTCTGAGAAGAGCTGCGAGAGAACGGCGGCTTTCTCTGACCGTCGAAACCCCGAGGCGGTGCTTCTTTGGTGTTCGCACCCTCTGTCGAAGGGCCCCGCGGATTGCGAACAATAGCAGTAGACGATGTACCTTTAATCCACTCGCGTCTGTCCTTAAAATCTATAGGGTATGACGAAGTCGTCGAGTTCGCCGTCGGTTCTTCCAATGGAGTACTCACTCCGGAATCTGGTCCGAATATTCTCTCCCGTGCGGCTTGATATCGTGCCTCACGGTCTTTTAGGCTCTCGGCCGAAGATGGAGGTGGTGTAGCAGATTTACCATCAGCGCCAGAGCTTGGACGCTTCAGGATGCGCATGGTCGGTTGAAACGCACCGGGTGGCGGGGGCACTACATGATTTGACGATGTGACAGATGGAGCAATGATCAGCTCTGGCATGGGGTTAGGTGCTTTTGCGTTTCTGTGGAAATCACGAAAGCATGAGTTTACAAGGATTTGCTAAATAGCAAGAAACTCGCGTACGCGTCTTCCCAGATGCGTTTATTGCTCTCCTCTGTCACTGACTCGTCGTCGCCGTCATCGTCGTCGTCCCAATCATCAGGTACTCCGGCCTGAGTGGCTACTTTGTGACGACTCGAAGATGTCGACTGGATCCAGTTGAGAATGGATAGCTTATTGAGAGCAAGTAAGATCTCACGGGTATATGAGGCTGATCCCAAGAGTCAGAGGGCAACTGGGAAGACGCGCCTACGGCCATGACTGACGGTTCAAGATGAACAGTTCTGAGAAAGAAGAAGGCGCCCATAGAGTCGAGCTTACGTAGGCAAGATAAGATCGAAGGAAATTAATCTGATCATCTTGGGAAATCTAAAAAGGCGCCTTGATCTTGTACAACCATGCCAGCTCCTGCAGAACTCCTTCAATTCGTCGACAACAATGCAGATAACTTTATCCAACGTCTCAGCGATGCTGTAGCTATTCCAAGGTACTTTGATAGAATTTATTCGAGCACGCAACTCTCGTATCTCATTCGATGATAGTATAAGTGGCGATCCAGTTCACCGTAACGATGTTGTGAAGATGGCTAACTGGCTCAATAGCCAGCTGAACTCATATGGAGTTCAAACACAGCTGATTGATCTTGGAAACCACATAATGGACGGGCAAGAGCTCCCACTTCCACCCGCTATCTTAGGACGCATCGGCACGGATCCAAGCAAGAAGACTGTTCTTATCTATGGCCACTTCGACGTCCAACCTGCCAACAAATCTGACGGATGGGACACTGATCCTTTTACCCTGGTAGCTCACAAGGACGGGAGGCTCATTGGACGTGGGTCGTCTGATGACAAAGGCCCGATCTTGGGATGGCTCAATATCCTACAATATCATCATCAGAATGGCAAGGAGCTTCCTGTCAATATTCGCTTCTGCTTTGAAGGAATGGAGGAAAGTGGAAGTGAAGGGCTTGACGATCTCGTGAAGAAGGAATCTCAGTCCGGAGGATGGTTCGATGGCGTTGACTGCGTCTGTATAGTACGTCTTGATACCTTCGAAATCGCCTCTACTTGCTAAAAGCTATCCATAGTCGGACAACTACTGGCTCAACACTCGCACCCCAGCACTAACGTACGGTCTCCGTGGGCTCGCGTACTTTAAAGTCACCATCTCCGGTCCGGCACGCGACCTGCACTCCGGGGTCTTTGGACGCACGGTGCATGAGCCTATGACAGATCTCATTGCCCTAATGAGTAAGCTCGTCGATGTGTCAGGCAATATCCTCGTCCCCGGAGTCGACGAGATGGTCGAGCCACCCACAGACAGCGAGAAGTACGTTTGATCGTTATTCGTGGTACCTTTCTGACGATATCATCCAGGGCCATCTACGAGAAACTCGACTACTCCGTCGCGGACGTCGAAGAGTCGGCAGGTGGACAGATCGCACTCTCCGCGAGCAAGGTCGATGTACTCATGGGTCGTATGCGATATCCTAGTCTATCACTCCACGGCATCGAAGGTGCCTTCAGCGGCGCTGGTGCCAAAACCGTCATACCTGCCAAGGTTTCTGGCAAATTCAGCATTCGGTCCGTCAAATTTCTTTATATACCGTGTGTCCTTAGGCTGATTGGTAGTTACCTGATTTAGTCTCGTTCCACCACAGACACCCGAGCTCGTCGAACCTCTTGTGTTCCGGTACCTTCAATCAGAATTTGCTAAGCTCAATAGCAAGAACAAGTTTTCCATCGAGAATTTGCATGGCGGTAAGCCCTGGATTGCGGATCACAAGCATTGGAATTTCGAGGCGGCGAAAATTGCTACTCGGGTGCGCATTTCTTCTTTTGCTGACCGATTCGCTAAGTAACTGTTATCGTACTACTGATTAGGCGGTATACAAGCAAGAGCCGGATTTGACGCGTGAGGGAGGTTCGATTCCTGTTACACTCACTTTCGCAGAATCTCTTGGTGTCAATGTACTCCTGCTCCCTATGGGACGTGGTGATGACGGTGCTCAGTGGGCAGCCTTCTCTTCTTCCATATCCACCATCCTGACCGACAATGACAGCTCCACGAACGAGAAACTCGACAAGTCCAACTTCATCGAGGGGGTAAGTCGATTTGAATCTTGGCTCAAACGAATCAAGCAATGATATCTTGATTTCCTGCTTTTAGACGAAGCTGTTGGGGACATACTTGTACGAGCTTGCTGCAATTCCTAAGGCTTGAAACAACGAAGTTGTAAAGTTAATTTGTATATATATCAAATGCAGCGTGTAGAACATCCGTAATGTCGACTTGAGCGATACTTGGGCGAATAGTTTGGGATTCTAGAAACTTATCTTTTACAGGTGGTCATGTCCGACTCCCAGGCATCGCGTTTTTTGTACGATCGCGTGAGGGCCTGACGCCGACTTTGATACTGTCACGATGTCCAATCTGTCATTTTCTCGTTGATTTGTCTTGTGTGACCTCAGCAAAGGATACACTAGATTGCGCCAGAAGGCTCCGAGAGTCCGTTTGACACAGACATAATAAGGTTCCACGAACCTATGGTGCTTTTTTTTTCTGATTTGACAGTATTTACAGCGCACTCTGAGGGTCTCTTGCAATGACTCACGAGAAGTACTACGACTTACGCGATCAATACCACACTTATGTCAAGTGTAGCCTTTCCCCAAGCATGTACTTGATGCCCTGTACATATACGTCATATAGTGGGAATACAAATTACTGTCACTGTCATACAATAAAAGTATTCGTGTAACGCGAACATTGCCAAATCATTGCACACTATCAATGTACTGTGCGAGGACTTTCGAGGCTTCACGAGGCTCAATGCGGCACGTAAAAGGTTTTGCATGGCTATCAACAAGTTTTATCAGATGAATCCCTTGGACGTGAAAGTTTGAGCGGACTCACCTTGCAATTCCACTCGCGACGACGATGGCTTCTGGGATTATTTCCTTTCCGTCTTGGCCAATAGCTGGTGAGATTGAAACAGTGGCCAAGACGGTCGCGATCGCAATCCAGATATTGTCATCCGCAAGGAACCGACCAGGACATTTCCTTCCGTAGTAATGAGTATGTTATGATTATGACGCCAGGCTCGTTGAATGCTTCCTCACCTGTGTCCGAAGCCATAAAGTGCAGTTGTGAGCGGTTCATTCCGTCCTTCCGGTGCAGGTAAAAACCGGGTTGGGTCAAACTTAGTGGCATCCTTGTAAACGGAGTCGTCGAGGGTCATTGCCCTGGCAATAGTCCTCATTACTTGGTAATGTTACGGAAGAAAAGAGCTAACCTTATGTTTGTGACAATAGTAGCGTTCTTCGGAATAAACATGCCCCTGTAAACGTCGTCTTCTAAAGCTCTGTGGGGCATACCTGTTATACATGTGAAGCATCCGATCAAAAACTTTTTTGCAGAGCTGAGTCGTCACCGACCTGCTGGGGCAGAATGGTTCCACCTTGCACACTGGTTAGCAAAAGACCTTGTCTTAACAGCGCGGAATAGATACCTAAGTATTTCCTGCAACATACACTCCAGATATGGAAGCTTCTCTCGATCTTCGAATTCAGGAAGGCGATCGGTTCCAATGACTGCATCCATCTCCTTCTGGGCTCGTACTTGACATTCAGGATAAATGACCATAGCTAAGAGGAAAAAAGAAAGTAGGGACGATGTCTTGATTTTCGAACGGTCAGGATTGTATTAGCGGAACAGTGGTTTGGACTCAGGACTCACTGTTTCTGCGCCTGCAACATATGTAATCGTAGAAGTGGCCTTGATCTGTTCT
>JABAKA010008135.1:3632-22738 GCA_018857285.1 Termitomyces sp. Mi166#008 | reverse complement strand
CTGATTGGTATTTGACTAGATACGTTGTGATGTACAAGAAAGTTATCTTAGCTAATATGATATTGGGCCATAAATAATGTCACTCTATGTGACAGCTCCTAATATAGTTGTTGTGATGTAACGACCCGGTTACAACTATTCAGTAGTCTCTTTATAACTAAGTAGCTTACTTAGCTAAAGCAATACACATGTCACCTACCAGTTTAAATCTTTAGGAACCTGCTGGAACCTGCCATTACATTTTTGTGCTTAGAATTATCATAATTCTTTATAGGTAGCCTACAACCTATGTACATTCTTTCATAGATTGTTTTTGTGTCTTGAAGGAGAGCTCAGAAGATCTCTCTCTAGCACACATCTAGGCAACTGGGCATGCTATCAACATGCCATTCAGAAATTTTCAACAGGTTCAAATATGCAAAATTTGACTTCACATGGCAGATGCATTATTTTCAGTTGAAATAGTTGGCCATCTGATAATTGGTGATCACAGGCTAAGACCATGACTATTGGTGGATTTCACTTGACTAGTAGGATGTAGCATATATGACAACAAATTTTCTGCAATGAGAAGTTAAACACTGTTAAGCACTCTGCTGAAGGCCCAAAACCTGAGATAAACACTGCATGTTCAATGCAATCAAATTTCATCAGCATACTTCAAGTATATTTTTTCTTGTGCATCATACTTTAAAACAATTTATCCTTTGCATTTAGTCACAGCTGACTTGTACCCCCATTGAGCCTTTTTGATCAAAGTTTAAGTATTGTCATAATATATCTGTTCACTCTGAAAGAGTAGTGTTGTCTCATATTTGACAGCTCTGCATCCACCCTTGTAAACTGTAGCAATGAGGGCAGCTGTCTTGTAGAATGCATCATGCTCAGAAGATGAGGCCTCTAAACAACTGGATCAATTATTAGCAAGACATTGAGCAATAGCTTCCTGAGTTGCTGAGGTATGTGGTTACTTCAGCCCCTCAACATTAGCCTGAAGGCAAACTTTGAACCTTGACCTGTTATAAGTGTGATAAAAACAAGACAAAGCACTCAAATATACTCACTTACATGTGAAGTGCCTCTCAATACAAGGAACTAGGGAACCAGCACTATCTGTCAATAAAGAGCATGTTATTTCCTTTCCAACTTGAGTGCAGCTAAAAGGTTCACCCAAGGAATATGTGAAATCATAGTATATATGCACCACTTTGCAGGATCCTATCAGAAGAGGTACCCAACAGGCTTTTTGGCCATTTCTGAATATTCTATATATGCTTGTGGGCCATAATAGTAATATAGAAGTGATAACATTGTTTTATGATTCAGCTTGATTTGATGTTCTTCACATTCAACAGTAAAGGTGTTTGGCAAGTTTGGAGAGTGCAAGCATGATGATGCTGTAGGTGTAGTATAGTGAGATGGGTGTGAAGTGGTAGATTATTGTTGATAGAGTGATGGTGCTGCTGTTGTAGCTTGAGATAGAGTCATGTCAAACTCTATACTCAGCGGTTGATTGTCAGTGTAAGGGGATCAGCCATCCATGGAAACCATAGCCACCACCCACCACCTGGCCCCCTTCCCCAGGAGGCGGTGAGCGGCAGGCAAACCAAGCACCAGGGCGCTGGCGGGCCCGAGGCAGGCAGCGAGCGAGAGGTGTAGAGGCAAGAGTGAGCAGAAGCTGAGGCCATCACTGGAGGCACTCACAGTCGTGTCAATGTATAGACCCAGAGACACTGCTATTGACAGGACTGAGGATGTACCATGCCCCAGTCCATCCTATATACTACATCAGCTAGTGCTATAACTAATCCCTATATGCTAAGCAGGAGCCGCTGACTACAAGCTATTGGCTAAGCAGGCCAGTATGTATTAGTGATATGTAATCGTCAACTATCAGCTGATGTGCTAGGCTTACTAAGCATGCCAATGCCGAGGGTGCTGACATGAGCCAGACTTACCAACCAGGGCTTGGCAGAGGCTGTGCTAGTGATGTAGGGTGGCCATGAGGCCAGCTGATCCAAATGGTGGAGAAGACGTTGATGGGAGGTATTAAAATAGGGCTAGACAGCCTGGGAGACAGCTCAAGTTGCCTAGGAAGGTGATGCTGATGATCTGGAGCTAAGCTGAGCTAGAGATGGATGGTCCAAGGACCAGTCCCCTGACAGTCAGAAGATGACATCTTCAAATGAGATGCAGATGTAGGTCTAGACAGAGAGACTGGTTCATAGTCCCTCAAATGATTGAGAACTTGAGAAAGTGAGCATGCAACATGGGAGGGAGCAAGCATGGAACTTAAATCAATGAACTTAAACATCTTTGAGAGCTCAGGCTGTATATCAACCAGCATCAAATAAGAAACAGAGTCATCATTTAAAAGGCTAGCAATGTACATAGAATTTATTGTGAGAGGCTGCTCTGCCATAGCAAGAAAAACTAGAAAAGAGTAGACTACATACACTTGAGCACAGATTATGGAAAACTACTTCATAGCAGCTGTGGAAATGATTGAACAAACCATTGTCTGTTCAGAAGGATGCTTATTCAGCCTACCAAATCAACTAAGGAATTGAATGTATCATGAAAGCATACCCTTATTTGTACTTCAATCTAGTCCAATCCACTATTGTCAAGACTTACTGTTGATTCCTGCAAGTGGGAGGACACATTGTCAAGCAAAAGTTTTTCTGTAAAAGCCTGTTCAGTTCATCATATCAACTTAAAGAATAAAATCCCTTAGAGCAGTGCACCTGGTCTCATTCTTGGACTTCAATCAAGTCTAATCCACCATTTCAAATTCCTACCATTACTTGAGGCAGCATCCATCATTGGTAGTAACATGCTGTTTGTCCAAAGAAAGTCTTTTCATTGTTAGATAAGTTGTTACATCTGGCGCACATTAACAGCTGAAAAGCAAGAAGTTGGGAGCAGTCATGATAAGAAATGGATTTCAAGGAGGTGAATAAGAATTACACACCGTGTAGCCAAGACAATCCAACTTGAACATGTGACAGAGGTACAACAAATATTCAGGATTATTTACATTTAATTTTTTGAAAGGTGTTTGGCTGGATGTTTGAGTGTTGTTATATCGTCATACCTATTTTAAGTGGCTCCGACTCTCGGAATTCATTTCCTTGCTGGCAGTTGTTGGCCCCGGTGGTCCGGGATGCTTCTGTACCTGGATCGAATAAGACAGATCGTCCCTCCCCTCACGTGCCTAGTACAGTGTCCGTTTATAGTTTATAGCCGGCAACTCAGTGATTGCCCGGGGTTAATTCGTGCCTAGATTTCTCTTCATCTCGACACTTCCTTTGTACACTCGGGCGTTGTTCGAGGTGACCTAGTCGTCTCGCACTGCGCTCGCAGGTAGGTGCTTCCTTGTTGTTATCTAACACTACGCCTACTTAACGTCATCTCACAACTGCGCTTGCAGTTCATCGATTAGATCGATTAGATCTTGCACCTACATCACGCGTTTTGCATTCCCACCTCCATCCCTCCGTTTGCCCCTCGCAGTTAGCTTGAGTTTGGCCTCTTTCGGGGGGTCAGCTCGAGAACTCTCGGGCTCGAACAATACATTTCTTTCTCGCAACTACACGCCGACCTGTCTATACACACGAACACCTCACTCTCACTCTCTCCTCGCAATCCATCGGCAGCACGAATTCCTCATATTCCATGCCTAATAAGGCAGATATGTGGTAGGAACAGGTGATAGTTATTGCCGGTTGCATTGTAGAATGTTCGCTGGCCCTGATGTGTTGTGATGATCAGGTGAACTGGCAGCTTTTATTCGTTGTCCACTGTAGTTACCGATGTTTTAAAAGCAGTGAGACGTGTAGAGTTAGAACTTAGGCTCAATACCTCAGTTGTTCGGTCCTATACCGTTTAGCATGGTTACCATTGACCACAACGACGGAGCCTTTCCGGTTCTCTCTGAGAAGGTTGACGTCAAAGTCCAGCAGAAGAGTGATGTCGGCGACGACTTAAAGAAGGACGCCGTTGGCTCCGTCGAGGTACATTCCGAGGACGACGAAGTCATTTATTTGAACGGCGAGCCGGTGGTTACGACAGGACGAGATGTTTCACGTTTTTTGGTCGATGTTCGGGACGACGGGGAGGCTGCTCTCACTTTTAGATCCCTTTTCTTGGGGACGGTCACGGCGGGACTTGGAGCTAGTCTATATCAGGTGCTCTTCAATTTTCGTTGATTTACTTGATATTGGCGCATTTCTGACGGGACATTGTCAAGATATATCTGTTCAAGCCGGTACAGATGACTGTCTCGACAGTATTCTTGCTCCTCGTCAACTATACAATCGGAACAGCATGGGCGGCGTTTCTACCTCGCCAGTCTTGGGTGGAAGGGACACGTTTTCGTCGTCTTGGCTCCATCCTCCGTTTCTTCAATCCTGGACCCTTCTCGCTCAAAGAGGTTCATACGAATCTCCATACTTACATTTGAGCAGCGCTCACAGTCTAGCAGCATGTTGTTTCTACGTTCGTAGCTTCTACAGCTGCCTCCGGAAGCACTGCTGTGCTTAATTTTGCCGTCCAGCGGGTACGTTCCTTCTGATTTCTTTCTTTTTCCCCGCTTGTAATAACCGTCTCATAGCTCTATTATGATACTCACGTCGAGGCTTTAACAGCAGTTCTTGCAACTTTCTCCACAGCATGCTTTGGGTAATCACATTGAATATTGCAAATTCCCGTGAAGTAACCCACCATTCTATAACTAGGTTTGGCCTTACGGGGCTCTTACGGCCTTTGACCGTTTACCCTTCTGAGATGGTCTATTGGGGGGTATGGAACATTAGGATTTCTAATCGAAGTTTCAGCACTAAGACGTAATGCCAGAATCTCCCCACTGTCGCTGTCTTCCAGAGTAAGTGGCTTAATGTGATGGAATGGTATTCGTATTGACGCCAATTCCAGCTTTACATTTCGATACATCGAGCAATGCCAAACGTCTCAAGCTCTTCTGGTCCGCCTTCACAGGAATGTTTATCTATGAGGTCATACCAGCCTACGTTTTCCCCCTCCTGAACGGTTTCAACATATTCTGTTTGGCATCGCAACGTGCTTCCCAGAGAACGATTGATGTCTTTACTAACCTTTTCGGAGGTACGGATGGTAATGAAGGCTTGGGCTTACTCTCTTTGTCCTTTGATTGGCAATACATCGGGTCTGCTTACATGAGCCTGCCTTTGATCCAGCAAGGTGAGAACATTTCTTCCTTCTCCCAAAACTAGACTTACTATATTCTGCTGGTCTTTGATCATTAAGCGAATGCGTGGATAGGATACTTCTTCTGCTACGTCGTGATCATGGCTATCTATTATTCAAATGCGTGGAATGTGGGTTTCTATTCCCGTTTCAATCTCCATCTTCACTGTATCTGACGTTCTTTCATAGTCACTGTCCTTCCCAATGCTTTCCACTTCAATTTTCTCCGCCAATGGATCGGTGTACCACCAATCAGCTGTCTTCGGAACCACTTTCCAACTCAACCAGACCGCACTTGATGAAGTTGGACTTCCAGCTCTGACAGGTTCCAATGCCTGGGCGAACCTCACTACCAATCTCTCCGTGAGAAAAGGTTCTTCCAAGACCATATAATCTTCTAACGAGTTCTGATGCATAGATTGGCAGCTTGATTGCTCATGCTATATTATTCTGGGGTCCTTATGTGGTCAAGTCTTTTAAACAGGCTCAAGACAAGACGCAACCCGATCCTCATTGGCAGGTAGTATCTATGTTTCAGTAAACAGTGATAAGTTTCCGAAAACGCTAAGCCTACTTTCACCTTCCCAGGCAATGCGAAAATACAAGGAAGTACCAGTATGGTGGTACATCATTCTCCTTGCCCTTTCTTTTGTTGCGGGTGAAAGATGCTATTCTATATTCCCGACGCCAAGTCTTACAAACTCACTCCAGGCTTGATTGTTGTAATCAAAGGACAGACGACCCTCCCTTGGTGGTCATATATCATCGCATTGATTGTAGGCTCTTTCATCACTCCCTTTTCGACGCTTCTCTATGCACGAATGGGTAACGGTATCGCGACAAATCAGCTTATGAAGATGGTTGCGGGTGCTATCAATCCCGGTCGACCCGTTGCAAACCTTTACGTATGTCACTTTCCATACTCATTGTCCAGGTGTATTTGGATGTTGACCAATGTGACAGTTCTCCATGTGGAGTCACGATGTAATCTCAACGTCCATTACCCTCGCAGGAGACCTAAAGATGGGCCAATATCTCAAAATCCCACCTCGTGTCACGTTCCTTACGCAAGTATGGGGCACGATCCTTGGTAAGTAGCTCGCTATGAAGTTTCACTTCACTCACTGACTTCGTTGGTTTCTGGACGTAGGAGCCGTCATCAATTACAGTAAGCATCACTTCTTCTAAGCTTCATAATTAGCTAATTGCCTGTTCTGTATAGTTGTCATGATCTCTGTAGTGGATGCCCAGCGTGACATACTCTTGGATCCACGTGGCACCAACGTCTGGAGTGGCCAGGTTCCACAAAGCCTGAATAGCGCTGCGGTCACTTGGTCTTTGGCCAAGCAACTTTACGGCAAAGACGGACCCTACTTCGTAATTCCCTTAAGTCTTATCATCGGTATGGTTCCAACCACTATTCAGTGGTTGATATGGAGGGTCCACAATATCTCTCCCCTCATTTTTACTCGTGACTCATGCGCAATTATTAGCGCTGGCCTAAGATCGGTCCAATTAAGGTCAATACCATCATTTTTCCAATCATATACAGGGTGAGATATCACTTCTAAAGCTCTGCTTATGGTAACTCATATTCTATATTAGTACTCGGCCTGGATGTCAGCCGGTGTCAGCTCAACAGTTACATCAAGCATCATTGTTGGTCTCACTTCACAGGTATGGTTGAGAAAATACCATCCTGGATGGTACAAAAAATACAACTACATCCTCGGTGGTGCCCTCGACGGTGGCGCGCAAGTCATGATATTTATTCTATCATTTGCGGTCTTCGGTGCTTCAGGCATAATGAGACCTTTTCCTAATGTGCGTCGTTCCTCAATTTGCCTGGGTATTTGAGATGGTTGATTGTGTATAACAGTGGGCTGGTAATCCAGCCGAGGGGAACATGGATTACTGCAACGGCAACGGGGCCTTTGACTGAAACTCTTGTAATGAGGACCGTCTTGATCGAAAGATTGGGTACGACATAAAGAACAAGTTTTGGTGGGAGATGCGGAATTCCGTGGTCCTTGTGGTCATTTACATCTTGCCCGTAGTAACGTGCAGAATAAGCGCCGAGCGCCTCGTGCATGTAATAATGATTAGAAAAAGTTTTGGTTATCCGTAGGAGCGTGAGACGCGGAGGGTTTAGAATATATACTGTCGACGTCAAGGTCTCTCCGCTATAGGGGTCGGTTATCTTTTTCCAGTTGGTTTAATATGCTGGGAAAGGTTGATACTCTTGTATGGAGGGGGATGAGCGAGCAGACTTGTTTGAGCGAGAACCGGCGTTCAGGACCTTCATCCTCCGAATTTCCCTCTCCAGGTTTTCTAGCGTTATTGAAGATCAATAAGTGGCTAGTCCACAGACCTGGCAGTATTATTGCTACCCTTCCTGAGCTCGCTATCCACGAAGAGGTAGGTCTGAACAACAATTGACCGGGAATGAGTGGCGCACGCCACAAACTTCTGACATCATTCATATTTCGTCTGGCTTTTCGAAGAAAAGAGGGAGAGTCAGTATCAGAAGCGGAAAATTCAAGACTGTCAGATGATGGCTGGTGCTATTTTCCTCATCCAAAGAAAAGAAGTAAAAGAGAACCTTCAAGATACTTATTCGGTCCATATCAGTAAAAAAGGTTGATTTAATATTTGTCCAAATATGGTGTGAGACTGCCAACGATATTGGCCCAACATTTGGCTAATGTTCAACCAATGTTCGAGGTGAAGAGCAATGAGGATGGCATACGTGCGGGATTCAATTGCTAGTTGAATAGAATGTCGGCGAGTATATATGGTTACAAATTGAATAACTAGTTAGAATCTCTCTCTGGAGCAAAAATTTCTGCGCTGTAGTAATTCGTAACTTCCCAACCCGTAGCTTCGTTTCGAATGATGCCATTGTGTGAAGACCATTCCTCTTCTCCAGGGGACGATGGGGACTGGGACGTTTGAATAAATCGACAAACAGCAGAAACGGTAAATTGTGACAACTTTGCATGGCCCAAGGCCTTCACCATCCAACCTTCCTCCCCAGGTTTCCCGACGTCCTTGAAAAATGACTCGGTGGACCTGGCAGTTTCATAGTCATTCTTGCTAAAGTGATCCATAAAGAAGTAGATCAGCAGTAAAAAGAAGGGATGGAGTGAGTGGCGCAGAGTACATACATCAAGATTGGGCTCGGGCGCGACCTAAACGACGTTTGGAAGCGTCGACCCGCTCATTCTCCGCGTATGCGGGGGGGCGTGGGATTTCGTGGCCCTTGTAGTTACACAGCCTGTCCGTATACCGTGCAACATAGGCGCCAAGCGCCTCGTGCACGTAACAATTGATTTTTTTTTTTTAAAAAAAAAAAAAAAAAGATTGGGCTCAAACCTTGGAGTATGGGATGGGTTCACCGACAAAGGATTCGTAATAGTACGCCATATGCCCCCCGTCTCCGAGTCTGTTGGCACGGCACGCTCATCGTTGTTCTGCACTTTGATGTTTGACTCTTCGTTTTTCACATAAGGAAAAAGATGACTGAAGAACTTGGAGAAGTTCGCCATAGCTACATCAACACGTGGTCCAGTGATTCGACCGCCGAGAGTCATGTCATAAATCATATCCTTCAATGTTGTCCTTTCTGAAAGAACATAGACCTGGAGGACGACTCGGATCAGGGCTCACACCATCGTCAAAAAGTACGATGCGCACCTTGAGCCGATTTTTCTCAAACCTAGTCACACCGCAGGCAATCAGGAACCATTTCATCCTTGAATCTTTCCCGTCACCATGAACAAAGTCAACGAACATGTTAAAAGGTGCCTCCAACGATGGATGAAGGTCCTTTACGAGGCGTTTGAAAGGTTCTAGGTCATCCGTCCTTCGATAAGACGCGACACGTTTCTTTGGGTTCAGTACCAGGTGGCGCAGGATGAGGTGGAACATAATACTGTTTCAATGTGATTTCACCCGATGGCTCCAGATCAAAAGCTGTCGATCGAGATCAGCAAACCTCGCAAAGCCTTACATAAAAAAATCTCACCAATCATATAGGTCGTTCCTTCGACGAACTCTTCTGTGCTCTTGATATCAGGGAAGAGCCACTTCTCCAGGATATCTTTCCAGTCCTTGCTCCCTGGTTCGTCCTTGACTATACCCATGCTTCCTTCTGGGCTCCAGAGATAATCCAGCACACCGCCACCTGCAATACGATGTCCTCTCTCCGGGTGAAGCGGATCGATCGTGAACCGTATCCTGCGGTTCGACCCCTCAGTCGTATCAGTGTCGTACGGAACGGCCCACGAAAACTCAAATTTGGAGCCATCCGAAGTCATGGAACCTTGCTCCTCTCCAACCCTTGCTCCAGCAGAGGTTACGCCCATGAAGCCACCAAGACGCGCCCACCAGAACTGATAAAGATTGCTGTAACGTAAGCCTTAGTCATGAAGAAAAGAAAGGGGTAGGGAACTCACGACAAGGTAACTAGCCTGGGCACGGATAGGATATTTAGCAGTTGCAAGCTGCGAAGCTAGTGCCGGCAGGTTTGAAAGGTGAAGCAACATTACCGAGTTCATATGCATCGCCGAGTAGATCTGTAGTGACGGCGAGAACGTCACCTACTAGGGATTCGTCACAAGGTGTCGGGTATTCTGAGGTCTCTCGGAGGGAGCTGAGCTGGAGAAAACTAATCTCAGTATTGAATAGTGGAGAAAAGATGCAAATCAACGGACCGAAATTCCGCCCATCGTTCCATAGGTTTTGTCAATCAATGTTATAGAGAGACATTGTCAGGTCAAGCCAGCGATTGAGATCAAGAAGCTCGAGGATACGCTCCGAATTAGCCTATGAGAGGACTTAAGCCTTTAAACCATTTCTTTCGAGCTCAAAATATATACATTCAGCATAAGGAGCCAAAAAGGAGCTATATGCGATTTGAGAAGCAAGCCTTGACTTGATGGATCTGTTGGTTTCCATGTGGGGTGGAGACGAGTAGGTCGGTCTAGCTCTCATGATCAGTGCTCTCGCCATTCTATGCATGTACTAAGCACGAGTGAGTTACCATCGAATGACGTCACTGGGTCCAGCGTACGTACTTTTCGATGTAAGAGCCTTTTTTTTTAAAAAAAAAAAAAAAAAAAAAAAGATTGAGAAAGTCTCAAAGCGCATGTCGAGGTACTTGCTTCGGAAGCTGCTCGGGTTCACTCTGGTGTCAGCTACTGAATGATTGTTGGATAATTTATTTTGACCAAGTCCGTCATCAGTGAGAATGCATCTAGTGGGCATTATCTGATAGAGAGCAGATCGGATTCATACCGCGGCGCTTCCGGGGAAGGTAACTGCACAACGCTATTGTGTGGATACCGATAACAAAAGAGTGAAGGGACAGTAAAACAAGAGTTCCGAGAAATCGGCGGGGAAACCCATGATTGAATAGAAGAATTGGCGAGGGAAAAATCTGGGTGAATGGAAGAACCGGCAGAGAAAAAAATCTGACTGATTGAATGGAAGAAGCGACGAGGGAAAAAAGTCAAGTGATCCATACCTACGATGTAGACTTGACCTGACGAAACGTCAATGAGTTACTGGGCATTTTGACACAAGTAGAAAGAGGAAAGTATTCTCCCACAATTCAACGCAAAGGACCACAGACCCGGGCGTCAAAAAATATAGAAGCTCCATTTCACGTTTGATCTTATCATTTATTCTCCTTCAGGATCGAACGAGAAAGGTCCTCTACGGCCGCAAGATCTCCACAAATACTCCGAGTTGGACAAGACTGAGTAATCGTATCACTTCTGACACTGTCTAAACAGCAAGGCAGGTTTCGACTGACGCTCTCAGAACGGTTACTAAGAAGTTATCATCGCCAAGCAAGAGCAGGTTCCACTCACCAATGCATCAAAATCAAGTTCATTGCAAATAGTGAAGGAACTCAGGTATAGAAAAGCACAGTCATTCATGCGATATTAATGGCGCTCCGATGCAGTAACAGAGGCTCACACTCAAAAACCCCTGAGAATATTATTAGACCAGAAAGGTTATAGAATCAAAGCGGGGTATCAGAGGTAGTCCGGACGAGTTTCTTCCAAATTTGTCTATAGGCTACAGATTCACACGTCGAGTCAGTTGAACTTCAACCTTGAAAAACATTGATTGATCGACACTGAACAAACAACACCAAATCTGGCCTCCCGGATTCCACATGTTCGCGACTCTGAGCATCGTCTGAGTCTCATCCTGACCATACCAATGCCGTCGCATAGAACAACGGACGCAGCACAGATTGCGCCATACCTCACCCACGCTGTCAGTCATCACGGGCAAATTACCCTTGTACCTGCTGATAACAATGGTCGAGTCCGTCAAGCCAATATCAAAGGAAACAGGAGCCGTCTGAGGCCAGAAAGGAATACGAGAACAGACGAAGAAGTACGGTTTAATGTGGGCCCTCGATCCCTGCGCAATATGGTTGGAAATCGAGCAGTGCGACGCGGGGGGCGACAAGACCGAGGCCCCGGTGAAAGTAACGAATGTATGTTCCCCGACTTGTTCTATTAATTGATGTCCACTAAGGGTTTCATGACAAAAGCATATCCGGATTACCCTCCTCCTTCCTTTCTTGAAGCAACATCGGTACCGGTGTCCTCTAGCAACGCCACATTTGTGGCCCTTTCCCAATCAGTTTCACCAATTGCTCCAACAGGGCTGAGCTCTACGCTGCCTATGACATCGCCCGTACAAACACTTATGTCTCCTCCGTCTTCGACATTGTCGTCCGGAAACGATTTTGATTCAGATACATCATCTCTCGAGATCATAGACATGGATTCACTACCAGTCGAGGGACAACTCCCATCCGGTCTCAAACTTGAAGAAAACATTAGGCGTGACTGGTTAAATCGACGTGGTGTAGAATTTCCTTCACCACCTGAAAGTCAAGTTCGAGGTCGTTCCAAAAATCGTAGCAGAGCTATCTTGGACTCGGACTCGGAGGATGGGACTGAGGAGACTCTTTATGCACTTCGTCAGACTAGTCAAAAAAATAAGAACTTGTCTCCACTCCGCACTCTTTTCCCTTATCGTGCAATGACGGTCGAACAACCGTTGTCGGCATCGCCGAATTCTTCCCCGTACTCTTCTCGTTCCTCTTTGCCATTTCTCAGTGCTACATCTCTGAAGATGCCGGGGTCGACGACGTCCATCTCATCTGTAAAGGGAGAGGGTTTTTTCTCCCGTAGATTCCTGTCTTTCAAAGGAAAAGAACGTGCCAAAGAGTCTCTCGACGTTTGGGAAATTGTCGAAAAGCAGCCGGATCTCCATTCAGACAATATTTCATCGCCGACACGCAGTCAGAGTTTCACATCTGGGATGCCGGTTCATCCAGTAGTGAAGGGGCAAGCACCTCCGACACCTCCGACACCGATTGTAACTACAAGTGCTACTGCACCTCACCCATTGTCTTTAAGAGACCGCAAACCACCTCCAGTACCTTTTGTTACTCGACCTAAAAAGAAAACACCACCTCCACCACCAAAGCCTATATCGCTTGTCTCTGTCCCTCAGGGCCCTATACTAGTATCTGTGCGCACGAGGATACCTCCTCCACCTCCGAGAAAGTCAGTTCACCTGGCTTCATCTCCACTTGTACACGATTCTTGGTGCCCCTCAAACCTTGATTCAGATACTGAATCTAATTCAATCTTGCAGCGTGCTATCATAACTCCCCTTCCCGTCTCTCCCATTGAAGGTGGCTCTCCCACCACCCCCGTCTTATCGAGCCCGACAGAGAGCATTTCAGTATCGGCATGCGCGTCTTCGCCCACATCCCCTACAGTACTTGATCATCAGACGCCTAAGTGGGAGAACGATATCACTGCGCAGGACAGGCCTTCTGACCTTTGCCTCTCTGCTACACGTGTCTTACCGAGCCCGGCAGAAGATAAATCAACAGCACGCGCACTTACACCCACATCCCCTACAGAACATGATCATCAGATTTCAACACGGGAGAGCAACACTATTGTTCGAGACACGCCTTCTGACCGCCGTGGCACGCCGGGCGATCATCCAGATGACGATGAGCCTCAATCCCCGGTATCAGTGCATGCGCCGAGCCCTGTAGGTGACCCTTTACCGGCTACACGTCATCACTATGCTGGGAGACCCCTTCCCCAGCCCCCGGACGTCACACGTTCGTCGCTAGATTCCGCACATGGTACTACTACTCATGACGAGCCTCGTGTACAACAAAGCTCTCAGTGCCCGGAGGGCCTGCTCATAGACCTTGACGATTCCTCAGTCGCAAGGACATCAATCAGTAGCCTTGCAACACCTCGAATCCATGGTGGCGAAAGTAACCTCGTGACGCCATCATACGCCACTTCAAGTTCCTCTTCTGTCGATCTCCTCGGTTCCATCGCAGATATGGAGATGCCGGTGATCGCTCAGCACTCTCACAGCCAAGTGGATCCAAACCCGGCTCTTCCAGCTGAAGCCAATTCGCAGCCTATCTCATTCTCAGATATCACGGATCTTGATGCGCTCGTTTCTCAAATTAGTGAAGAGGAACGACGGGATGGCTCAGATTATGACGTGAGTCCGAGCTTCCCCACCCAGACAATGTATGCATCATCATTGATAAATGATTTTCAGGCACTCCTCTTACTTTCAGAATTCATTGGGCCGGCTAGTCCGCCCCGGAGGAGCGCACATCTGGCCCCGGTATCCGGCAACCCTCCACGTCAGGCTCAGTCAAATGTGCTACCTTCTGAGCGCACGCCAGCGCCGAACGTACCCCTTTTAGGCAATGTACGACTCGAGCGCAGGCGCACTACAAAGGATGGGCGTGTCAAGTTGAAGCTAGGCTTGCTAGATGCGGCCGTGGACAAATGCGGGATCTGCTTGACGCAGTTCCGCAGCGGCGATGCCGCGCAACTGGGCTCTGCGTGCAGACACGCTTTCCATGAAAAATGCCTCGGGCGATGGCTTGTTCGAAGCAAGACATGTCCCATGTGCAGGGTTCCCCTCGTTCCGGAGCGAGTGGCCTCGTTGTAGCTTTAGTCCTTGAACAGTCTCCCTTCTTTTTTCTCTTTCTTCCGTTTATGTGGTTTCAGGCTCTGTTTCCGATCTTCTTCTGCTGTACTCTTACTTTTCCCTTTGTATGACCGACATGTAGCATACACACACGTACTCTTTCTTACCTTACGGACCCCATCGCGAACGATCACACTCATGTATGTGTACCTTTGTGTAGCACACAGTTTCTGCGTTTTCTCTCTCGATACTTCGGATCTTAGATAGCGTGCATCTCGTTGACGCCCATGACTCACTGTACCTCTGTCTGTACGAAAAGTAAGTACTAAGCTGATGCGCTCTCAGTCAAAGCGAGGCCTGTTGCACAGCCACATCAAAAATGCTTTCTGTCGGAAAAAATGTCTCCAAATGATTTCTCTATGTATGCATCCTCGTCGCATTCTTCACCACTAAGATCCCCCTGGACATGTCCGAATCCACTGCAGCTCGTGCACGTCGGTTTACATTAGAATCAAGCTTCATCAAGTCCAAAGGTTCGATTCATTGGCCTTGGGTATCAAAATATGGGCCATGGATGCAATAGGGTCAAAGCGGCAGGACGGTCATCGACGCGCTGTTACCTACGTCACGCAGGCCACAGCAAATTCAAAGCGTTGAAAGGACAAGATTGAATGACTTCAAAGCGATGAAAGGACAAGATTGAATGACTTCAAAACTCGACCACGGCGCGAACTATAAGTACAACGAGTCTAGTTTAATCCATCCATTCTTCCCAGACCTCCGATTACCGTCTGTCCTTACTTCAGCTCTTGCTTCTCAATCATCTCAGGCTCTCGCGCACCATGACTCATGGACCTAGCTCTCATACACCTTGTGCAAAATCAACGATGCTCGGCAGCCAACCTTCGAAGAATTCGAACCAGCTCACCAGGAACGGTAGAGTGACGGCTAATAGTGTTGGACCGTCGAATGAAGGCAACCAACCGACAAACTCGAATAACGGTCAAGGCTCTACTTCGCAGCCGAGGATGACCAACTTGCATAACGAGAGGTTCGTTTGTTTCGTTGTCATACCCTCCATTTGATCACAACTTGTCCTTGATTTAGCTCAGGATTCTCTTCTACCACTATTGCGGACGCGGGGGATGATACTGAGCCTGAGGATAATAATAAATCTCCAAACTCCAATGGAAGAAACAAAATAAATACACCTGGAAACAGAACACTGTCGCGATCGAGGCCGTTGGATCCCGTCGAGCAAGATCAACTTATGGCACTTATTCTTGAAGCAGCTGAAAAGGAAGCTCGTGGTGTGAAATCTGTTGTTGGTGCTAGGCCGTACGTTGTTTTGTTTCTCTCCAATAGAGTGGAAATACGCAATTTTTTCTTCTAATTCAGAAATCAGCCTTCGGAGCCCACGACGTCTGCATCTGTGTCTCGACCTGCGCTTACCATACCCACCGCTCCTTCTTCGCCGGTAATTACAGCGGAAGCTCCCATTATTTCAATGGCACACGAACTGACTTTACAACTTGCTGCCGCTTCCGCTTCAAATGCTATTCCCCAGAACAACTTTGGCGCTTCTTCCGCCGCTGGAGGATCTCATTTTGCGGGCGCGATGGATCCAAATGTTGTTGCTGCTAGACATGAAGGGGTGACTGTTGACTCTATGGTTATGTCGGAGGACACAAGAGGGACCTCTGCTCAGGCCTCTTCCGCGTTTCCTAATGAGACTGCTTCTGCTTTCGCCTCTTCAGCTCTGACAAACGGAATCTCTGCTCAGGTCTCTTCAGCTTTTACAAATGCATCCTCTATCCAGACCTCTCCAGCATTTGCATTTAACGGTGCGCAACCATTTGCTTCCGCTGAACCAAATGGCCCGGGACCTTTTACCTCAAGCAACGAACCGAACCTGTTTTTCTCGACCAATACAGGAGAGACTGCTGCCTCATCAGTGGAGGTGGATATGGACATCCAGGACAGCTCTGCTTCGCAAGTGAACACGTCTTCGCTACTGTCCCGTATCAGTCCTCCGACTGACTCATTTGGAGCCCCCACCGTGAATTTCGTCAATCCAAACTCAAGCAGTGGATCCGCGCCGAGTGTCTTTGGCGCATTTGGGCCGATGAGTGTGCTTCCAGCTTCAGGCGCTTTTTCGTCGATTCAGACGAACACCTTTGGATTCGTCAATCCAGGTTCAAGCAACAAAACTGGACAGGGGAATACCTTCGGTGCAATTGGGTCGAATAACGCATTCCCAGCTTTAAGTGCTTTTTCGTCACTCCAGTCAAACAACTTCTTTGTTCCGACAAATACGTTCGTCAACCCGAATCCTTTTTCCGGCTTCGACTCGGTGAACTCTTCAAATGCGTTCGGTCCGGCTAGACAGACAGCCTCTGCTTTCGGTTCAAATGCCTTTCCTGGTCATCAGACGAACACCCCCTTCTTCCCAGTCTCCAATACATGGAATGGCGACAACAGAGGGCAACGTTCTAACGGATTAGCCTTAGACTCACTGCCAAATGACTTGAGTGGAATGTCCAATGGCGTCTCTAGTCCTGGATCAGCTTTCTCGTTGAAGGCAGCTGCCTCTCCCCCCCGGTTCAGCAATAATATTAATAGCACTAGCACGCACTCTTCTTCCTCTTACGGATTGAACTCCAATGCCGACTGGAAGGACCGCAAGAATACCGTTACTCATCCGTTGAACTTCGACTTCAGCACAAGTGGATTTTCCAGCTACAATAATGCCCAGTTCTCTTTTCCCTCGGACGCTAATTCCACCGTTCCCTATGCATGGACTACCAACAGTGTCGGTACTCTGATTCCAGACAATGATGTGGAAATGGAGGTTTACGATCCTCCCGGCGGCTTCTACGGCTTGGAAGGGATCCATGTCCCTATTTCGGACCTTTGCCCTTCCGATTTGGACACACTGGCAGATGTGAGTTCTTCACTCTTATCTTGCCGGCGCTTCTGTTTTGACGCTGTCCTGTAGGTCTGGAATGATCTGGTCATACCTCCATTCTCCTTCGAGCTCACTTCCCCCGTTCCCTTTCGTCAGCGCTCGGCTCCTCCGCCTACAGAGCTCAGCTCTATTGACCTTGATTCTCAACTCGACTGGATTCAAGATAATCCTACATTGTCATCCCCAGAGAGTCCTTCAGCCGCTGCCGTCGTCTACGATAATACCCCGACCGTCATGCCATCGCTCTTTGAAGACGACTCTGAGAAGGTTGCTCAGTATGTCCCCTTCCCATGGCCTACCAACGGGTGCTATGAATTTGAAGTCGACGAGTACGATGACTTTGAAGACCAGTCCGAGGGGGAGCAAGTGAACAATGAAACCGACGAAATTGGATATCAACCCGAAGGGGAGCAAACGAATGACGAAACCGAAACCGACGAGGTTGAATATCAGCCCGAAGAGGTGCAAATGGATGACGAAACCGACGAGATTCAAGATCAACCTGGGTGGGAGCAAACAATCGACAAAGCTGACAAAACTGAATATCAGGCCGGGTGGGAGCTGACCAACGAGTTCGGGTTCTACCCCCCTTTCGAACCTGCTAGCCCTCTTCCTGAGAATGCCGTCGATCAGACTCCTAGTCCGTTCCAACCCATGCACTATCATTCGAGGGACACATCCTGCTTCCGACCCTTCAAGAAGCTTGCTAATGCCATGGGATGGGCGGTACATCGCTACATCGGCCACCGTGTTGAGTGCGACTGTCCTTAGTTTTGGACTCCTTACCATCATCAATCGTCCGACGTTCACTGGATACTATCGCCTTATCACCTCGAATGCGGATCATAAGTATGCATTATGAAGATGCTCGTCCCATCTTCGCTCAGTTCCCTACAACTCGAAGCAAAAACAACTACCTGGCAACCACCTCTGCGGTCCTTGGGAATGGCGCCAATGTTGGCTCCCGACATGCGAAACCTGTAGTATGTGACTCCGGGAGTCAGCCACTGGTCTTCCCCCTTATTTCAATCGACAACCGGACGACGACTCTTGAACCATGCAAAAGCTCTAGTATGCGACTTCGAGAAGCCTCCACCGGTCTCCAGCTATCCTATGTCGATTCCTGGACGATGTCAACGCTGACCCCCAGTCAGAAGTCCGTGTATTAGCAAACTTTTTCAGTAATTACCTTATATTACCAATATTAATATTACCACACATTAAAAACATTCATCGATTCCACTTGACCCCGAGAGGTCAGCGCTGACCTCAATGAAAACTGTAGCATGCGACTCCGACGAGTAAAGGCGTGTCATGCCGGCTCTGTCTTCTGTATCGAGCAGTCCAACTGACGACGGGGCCCCTTTGTACGCCGAACGTCCCGAATGGAATGATGTGTCACCCCTAGCTCAGTACGACCACACTAACCCTATCGCACCCATCTTCTATTCGGCGGAATGTGCGCTATCTGGGCTGTTTTCTCCAGCTTAGAATATGGGACACTGATTATCTCATACAGACAAAGATGCGACCGATTATTTTCGCGGAATCGTGAAGACTGGGGAGAAGAGCCAGCGTGTTCTTGAGCTTACAGAGACCATCATCCGATTGAATCCAGCACACTACTCTGCATGGTATGTACACCACTTCTAGTTTCTCTGTTTCAGAGACATATCGTCATTCTTGTACCCAGGCAGTATCGCTACGAGACTTTGTTGGCGCTCAACGCGCCGCTCGATGTAGAGCTGAAGCTGATGGATGAGCTTGCAGTTGCATTCCTCAAGACATACCAAGTGTGGCACCATCGACGGCTTTTACTCATGCTTACGCGCAATCCTGTGCCCGAGCTCAAGTTCATCGCGGAATCTCTGAAGGCGGACGTGAAGAACTACCA
>JABAKA010008134.1:0-22842 GCA_018857285.1 Termitomyces sp. Mi166#008 | reverse complement strand
TGGGCTTTCTTTTGTTGCCATTTCTCGTGTCAAGAAACTTAAAGGATTGGCTTTCCGCACTCCATTTGGTATCAGTCGACTCCAGCGTGAAGTGGAGACAGAGTCAATGAAGATGTTGAGAGAGGATAATGCCAGATGTGCAGCATCTGGATTTACTTTGAATACTTATGGAATGGACCTTAGTGAATATATATTTAATGATTAGCTATTTTGAACTTGATTTACATTACATTGGTTATTCAGAGACAGCAAGCTCCCCACTCTGTAGGTGAGGTACTCACATACAAACATGATTTTGGAAGTATCATTTTGATCCTGAAATCAGAATTTTGATACGTTTGACATTTGACTCTCACTTCGACCAAAACCAACGAGCTCTCATCCGTCTGCTGTTGGAGTCGCAGTCAGCCTTTTCTTCATTTCATTCATCATAAAAATCTGCTGTTCGACAGGAAAACGTGTTTTCAATTGCATTGACCGACCTTCGAAGTTCGTCGCCTGTGCATTGTGCGGTAGACCACACCTGTACATGGTTTGTAACTAGAGCTAAAATATTTGGGATGATAACGCCAGAATTCATGGCCTTTGTTCCCCAACTCCCGGCATTGATAGGCACCCTCATCCAAATTAGTCAAAAACACCCAGGAGGGAACCACACTGAATATCGTGGTCATGGGCAACCCCATTCACACCTCGGAAGCCCTGGTGATATCTATATCAATACAGACCTCCAAGAACTCAAGGTGTATGCGCGTTTGGCAGACTCGTGGACACCGTGGATGGGCCCTCTGCACCGTGACGTACACATTTATCATCCCCTTTGCAATGATTTGACTCTTTGGTGTATGATGCGCACTGGACCCAATTGGACCAACCAATCTCGACGTCACTTTGATGTGAAATATCCTGAAAAGGCGGTCCTTGTCAGGAACAAGAAGAATGGATACGAGGACGAATTCGCAAGAGCCAGGAAGAAACTTTATGCTTCAATAAATGGTGACCAGACGGGTTCTTCCTCTGCAAACTCAATGGATGGATTGTTTTTCCCAGTAACTCGAATGTCTCATACATTTACGGTATTGAACATCGCCGTTCCAGAGAAATACAAAGTAGATGCAAACGGCATGTGCACTATACCGTTCTGTTGCTTGTGGGGTACATCTCATCCAGAACCTGAGGATGGAAATCTCGGAGACTTCTTCTTCCTCGTCTCTTATGAGGCACACAAGATCTTCATCAAACTTGATGATTGGGCTGAGCGGACTGGTCTGCAACTCTCTGATCCTCGGATTGTGGATCATCTGGAGATCGTAGGTGCAGTTGCGTGGATAGATGAGAACCAGGCAACATGGGTGTCTGCAGCAGAGTTTATGACATGGGCCCGTGACAAGGAGCTTCAACAGAATGAATGCTCCCCTGACATCATGACCGCAGACGAATGCGTGGCTGAACTGTTACCGAAGGCTTCGTTACAGTTGCCTGCAGAGTACTTTCCCGAGATCGAACACCATAGCATGTTGTTGAGCTGGAAAATTGAACTCGAGCATCTGCGACGAAGAAACCTGTGGCTCTTATGCACGAATGTGAAGATTCTAGGAGAATTATCCGAAATTCTACAGATGAAGCAAATCATGGATGATGTCGTAACCCCAGAATCCAATACGCAACTCAAAACTCCCAGACCGCTAGGTCTTTATCTTTGGACATTTACGATTGACGTCTAAAGACTAAAGTTCTTCTCCACAGATACAGCTATTCAAGATTCGACATTCGTATGGTCATTCAGCGTGTATCATGTTTACTTTACTCATAAATATCTTGTAGGCTACTCAAACTGATTCTACCCTCAACGACGGAGGATGTTCTTTAATCAAAGCTGAAAAGGTATTATCATTGGTGCACGAGATCAACAGTGAGCCTTCAGCACCATTGATCCAAGAAGTAGTATTCCTCACACATGTTGGGGAGGATGACGGTCGCATATTGACGGCTGAATCGCTGTCAGAAAATGATCATGCTCTCGACAATTCCCCTCAACTTGACAGTCCTTGGAGTGATGGCTTTTGGACCACAATTCCTACAACGACCAATTCAAAGAACATCTGTGCTATTACTCTGCCTTTAGTTGAGTCAAGTCTTGGAGTCAAGTCTTGATCCACTAACGGCTGAGCACAAAGCACATCAATGCATCGATTACCTTATGGACACCCCTACCAGTATTAATCTGCCCACCAATTATCCTAATGATGAAGCTTCTCTCAACATAGACATGGGTACGTCTGATGAATCCTTTTCAGATGTCGTTGTGGGTGTGTATACTAATGGTACAATGGGCCTCCGGAGTCAGACTCCAACTACGACACTGACCTTATTCTTGCTAGCAGTCTTGGATTGGAAGATTCTGCTCCTGAAGGTATGTGTTTCTGTGAGGCCTGAGAGGTAGGCGTTCAAAGCCTTTGAATCAGGTGATACGTTTTCGACTGAACAGGAATCGAAGGGTTTTTCTCATGAAGAAGGTATTTCTCTCGAAGGAAAGGAATCAAGTAATGCTTTTCTCGGCTCGAAGATAAAACTGGAGGAAAACGAGATCTTGCTCGAGTTGGGTTCTGGTGAGTTATCAACAAGGAACTCACATTTATTTTTGACTCAAACGTTCGCTTGTTCTTCCTAGGTCCCCCACCATCATTTGATGAAGAATGCGTGGTTTCTATAGCATTTCACAAGAACCAAAGTTCAGATAAATTTATCTGCCAGCTCTGTCTGTGAGCTCGCCATGTGGAATTTTACCTCGACACCATTTTGACATTCACTTCAATTCTCGGCCAGCTGGAAAATCCTCAAGTTCTTGAATACCCTCAATCAACCAACAGACATTACCTCCTGGATCACTGCAAGAAGGAACACACAATCATATTACAGACCCTTCTTGCGATGACACACCAAGAACTCGGTGATATACGAGAGAGATTATCTGCCATATGATCGCTTACTGCATGATTTGCTTTGTCATCTCTGGTTTGCTTTCGTGATCTCGTTATGCTAGCTTCTGCATAAGGAGCCTGAGGAAAATAGACACATATGTACTAATACTTCTTTCGGTGTTTGACTCACATTGGCTATGACAAGGATGCACCTCCAAGAGTTAACAATTCAACAGGGTAAGAAACAGTTTAGAAACACAATTTGTGTTTCATATGTGTTTTTAAAAAACTGAAAGAAAAACTTAATCTTTTTCTCAAGGAACCATGATAATATAGCAACACAATGTTTCTCAGATTCTATGCTTACTGTTTGAACACTTGTTAGAAACCACATGACCTGTTTCTAGCAGGCTAACAGGTGTTTCTCCAGGTTTCTACAACATTTTCCAAAGTGTTATCCCCTGATCACAGTTTGTGTACAAGGCAAGTCCAACTTGAGAGAAAAGTATTTCTCTCAATGGGAAGGGTTAGGATGCTCTGTGTGACAAGGTTCAAAATGTCCTGAGAAACATGAGAAGTTGACCTTGGATTAGTTCAAGCAACTTGTGCAGTTGAAGCATGCATTGAGCATAACACAATAGGGTAGTACACAGTAGCAGCTCTGAAGGTGGATTTGAGGGTGGATTTGAGGTTGGATTTAGTTCAGAGCTAACCTCAAATCAGCCTGAAAACCATCTTCAACTTTGATCACAAGAGTAAAGCTAGTTTTCAATGGCTTGGCCCATCAACTGAGCTTCAATTTTTGATGTGACACTGCCCAAAGTCCTTTGTTCAGAGGCAGGGGGTGAACCACTAAGGAAGGGGGAAGAATAAGAAGTAATCTTCCTTAACTTGTCTCTCAATTATATCTAAAAATTAAAATGTACCAGCTTTGGCAAGCATGAGCTTGGTGTAAGGGGATCAGCCATCCATGGGAACTCTAGCCATCACCCACCACCCAGCCCCCTTCCCCAGGAGGTGGCAAGCGGCAGGTGAGCCAGGCACGAGGGCGCTGGTGGGCCCAAGGTGGGCAGCGAGCGAGAGGCATAGAGGCAAGAGCAAGCGGGAGCTGAGGCTGTCACTGGAGGCACTCACAGTTGTGTCGATGTGTAGACCCAGAGACACTGCTATTGACAGGACTGGGGATGTACCATGCCCCAGTCCATCCTATATACTACATCGGCTAGTGCTATGATTAATCCCTATATGCTAAGTGGGAGCCGCTGACTATGAGCTATTGGCTAAGTGGGCCAGTATGTATTAGTGATGCGTAATCATCAATGATCAGCTGATGTACTAGGCTTACTGAGCATGCTGATGCCGAGAGTGCTGACATGAGCCAGACTTACCAACCAGGGCTTGGCAGAGGCTGTGCTAGTGACGTAGGGTGGCCATGAGGCCAGCTGACCCAAATAGTGGAGAAGATGTTGATGGGAGGTGTTGGGGTAGGGCTGGGTGGCCCAGGAGACAGCTAGAGTTGCCTAAGAAGGCGATGCTGAAGATCTGGAGCTAAGCTGAGCTAGGGATGGACAGTCCAAGGACCAGTCCTCTGACATCACCCCCCCCTCAAGGTCCATTGCCCCGATGGACAGAGCAGATGGGCGGGTAGAGTGAGTGTTGAATAAACAAGTGTGGGAGTCGCATTTTAATGCGATGTTGTAGCTGTAGAGTGCGGTACACGTCAAGCTGAGAGGTGGCCACAGTAGGGGTTTTGACTGATGACTTCCTGACTAAAGCCAGGGGCTTGGCAACAAGTCAGTGGGTGCGCTGAGAACCAATGGCAGGGCATGGTGTAGTCCATGCCTAGGGAGAGGCAATTGTCAAGGGATCTAGTCCCACATCAGACAAGCAGCAAGTGAGCACGAGAGGCAAGCAGCCGAGAGCACACAAGCGGCAGGTATGGGTGAGGAGCGAGTCATCAATCAGGGGGATATGTGAAAGGAGCATGTAGAGTAAGCCATTAGGGAGGTAGGGTGGGGTCAATCCTCTGGTCAGAGGGCGTAGGAGGTAGGGTTGGTGCAATTAGCTAGGAGAGGGGATCACATAGTAGTCCTGTCAACCTGTAAGAGGATCAGCCATCCATGGAAACTCTAGCCACCACCCACCACCCAGCCCCCTTCCCCAGGAGGCAGCAAGCAGCAGGCGAGACAGGCACAAGGGCACTGGTGGGCCTGAGGCAGGCAGCAAGTGAGAGGCGTAGAGGCGAGAGCGAGCGGGAGCTGAGGCCATTACTGGAGGCACTCACAGTTGTGTCAATGTGTAGACCCAGAGACACTGCTATTGACAGGACTAGGGATGTACCATGCCCCAGTCCATCCTATATATTACATTGGCTAGTGCTATGACTAATCTCTATATGCTAAGCAGGAGCCGCTGACTACAAGCTATTGGCTAAGCAGGCTGGTATGTATTAGTGATGCGTAATTGTCAATGATCAGCTGATGTACTAGGCTTACTGAGCATGCTGATGCCGAGAGTGCTGACATGAGCCAGACTTACCAACCAGGGCTTGGCAGAGGCTGTGCTAGTGACGTAGGGTGGCCATGAGGCCAGCTGACCCAAATGGTGGAGAAGATGTTGATGGGAGGTGTTGGGATAGGGCTGGGTGGCCCAGGAGACAGCTAGAGTTGCCTAAGAAGGCGATGCTGAAGATTTGGAGCTAAGCTGAGCTAGGAATGGATGGTCTGAGGACCAGTCCCCTGACACTTGGCTTGTAGGATCTTCTTCTCAGAGCATGTAGCAGTAGCTGGAGCCATGAGTGGTGTATGCAATTGTGTCTTTTGTGTGGGCAGCTAATTACACAAATTTAAACTCTGATGGTTTATGGAGCCATGCCAGATTTGATTGTCCCAAATCCACCTCAAAACCAAACTTCGAGTCACATCAGTTTTAGTGTGATGTATCTCAAAACCAACTTCAAAACCATTCTCAAATCTGCCTCAAATCTGCTACTGTGTACCACCCTAATGGCTCAAGCTTAAGTGCTTGAGTTTGAAATCAGCTGCATGTCAGTGTGCAATTCAATGTCAGGTTTGGGAACTGCAAGTCAAGGGAACAAAGGCCAATCCTTTGACAATGTTTGAAGGATTATCATTGATCAAGAATAGGTGAGTGGATTTCCATATGAATGATCAAAGTTGTCATGCAGGAGTGATGATTTTGATGTCATGAAGGGGACAATTCTAGATTCAGGGCTCTGTCCAGACTAACCTTAGAGATCACTACTGCTATCTTTGGTTTGACTCAGTGTATGGCCTATCCATTCTTGCTATTAGTTTTCTCATGTTTTACTTAGTAAGACTGTTGAGTATAGGCCATTGCAAGTATGGTGTGTTCTAAGATCTAGACATTGTGATTGTCTGTAAGGGGAAGGCTGAACTGTGGAATACTCAACAGAGAAGTGGGCCACAGCAATGCCCAGCAGACAACAAGTGCGCAACAAGCAAACAGAGGTGGACAAGAGGTGGGCAAGAAGTGAGCTAAACTAGAGAGGGTGCTGACAACAAGAGAGCATGTCACTGGGAGCCTTAAAGTTGGTTTAGTAGATAGGCCTGTGAAACACTGCTACTGTTCAGCCTGAGAATGTTTCATCCTACAGACTGCCTTATATACTACATTTCTAGTATTCATGACTAACACTATATAACACAGCCTGAGGTATGTAAAGGAAATGACTAACAATAATCAGAGATGAGTGAAAGTCTGATCAATGACTCATAAAAGACAACTAATACTGGCAAAAAGAGATAAGGGAATGCTGGGTGGTCTGGAAGGTGACTGTCTAGAATGCTGATGACATTGAAGTAAGCTGGGCTAGATTGGACATGTCCAGGAAAGAAACAGTCCTCTTACAGTCTGAACCATTGATCATTTAATCATTCTCATACCATGATTGTAATTGGCACCTGCCTTTCTTCCTCTACACTTCTTAAAGTCTGCATTGTTAAATGAGTTATATCTCTTTACCATATTGTAATTTGAATTGAGACTTCCAGAAATGTCAATGTAATGGCTAGTAAAGCAGTGGTCTCCAAAATAAACAATACCTTTAAGTCTGTACTAACGATCTTCAGACTGAAAGCTAGAAATAATATATCTTTGTCTATGGTCACATTTACAGAGGATATATCAAATACAATTATTAGTGGTGCAGTTATGAATTGCAGCAATTTGACAAGATCAGAGTTACACACACAGCATGAAGATTTGCAATTCACCAATGGGCATCACAGACTAGATTGAATCAATGTGCATTCTTCATTCAGCAGAACAATCTGAGTGTAATCTGACCTAGATACATCCTGTAATGTAGTTATGAGGTTTGGTTGAGTTCTTGATTCCTTAAGTGTCTCAAGTGCATAGAATCTAGTTCTATAGAGAGAATGGCAGCTACACAAGCATAGAGATGATGATAAAAGAAAAAAGACTATGGTGGCTATGCTATGAATGTCCAAATAAGGCTGGAACAGCCTACTCTGTTACACCCCCCTTGAGATTGAATCCCAATCTGAAAGAAAAGAAATTTTTTTTCCTACAGCAGTTGGTTCACTCCATGTCATACTCCTCTGCCATATACCATGTCTGTTCACATAGTCACATAGTCCTCCACTTTATATAGTTTCTCTGTCCTCCCCTCCTATGCACCCTTCTATTTCTTGAGATTATTAACACACTTCTCATTTTTCTTGTGTTTTTCTCTCCCAGTTTGGTAGTCCAACTTTATCTACATTGACATGAGTACTGTAGTATTATAATCAAGTGTTTGTAGGGTGTGATATGTGACACATAGTGTTCACTAATGAAAGTGTTCTCTCAATGTTCTGGTGTATCTGTGACCATGACAGCCCAAAAAGTGTTCATTCATAGAAGTGTTCTCATTTATTGCACAGTTTACAGATAGACTATGGCACCCAATATAAAAACATGTTCAATGATTATATATTGATCATAACTTAAGTCAGTCATGTTATTAGAGAAAAAGTCATTAGCATGGTACCTCAATTTGAGCAAGTACTTAATCCATATGGATTCTCTCATGATTCATCAAGAACAAGAGTGCAATGCATCTTCAGGTCTCAAGAAAGAAGCAAAGCAGAAACTTAAAATTCTAGATGACATCCAACAAAAGCTACTTCCTGGGCTTGGATCAACTACCTCACTCACAACCTTCTCAATGTGTTCACTCCCTCTCTGACCATCCAACATCTTTCTCACTCTAACTTTCCTAGTTCTTCTCTAATAGAGAGCCAGTAATTCCATCTTTTAGTGATCTGCTCTGCCTCTATCATTTGAGTCTTCTGAATAAGCACACAGTCTAGTGTTCAGTAGAAGCAAGCCATCAGGCAATTCTTCAAGGAAGTAAATTAGTTCAATATGCATTTGAGATGTGGGACATGGAGTAACATAGTTTATTTGGATGTAAAATGCACCTATGGCTGAAAAAAAATAGGAAATTTTGACCTTGATTCACAAGGTGTTCTCAACTGTCTGCAATGCATGACAGGTGTTGAAAGTGTTCTGTTCTTAACTCTGTGATGCATGATATAAATACTTGGTCATAATACTACAGTATAGTAATATCAGCAGAGTACATGATAATCTGCATCAACAATGATGTTGGACTTATTAACAAACTAATTGTTATTAGTGAGATTAATAAGTTAAATTAATAAAGAAAGTATAAATGGAAATCTTCACAGCCATACTGAGTTAAGCTTTTTGATTTTCAGCATGAAAAAACTTTCAAGCAAGAAGCCAACTCTGAAAAAGTGTTTGGATCAAGTTTGGCTAAGGTTCTGTAGCCAAACACTACTATAAACAGACAATTGATAACTACCCTCTATAAAATTCCTGCTACTCTGTAGTTGGTAAGTATAGAATGTAAATGTCCTTATTTTGTATGAGTATAGTCATGATATAGTCAGTACATACTGTGGAAGACTCAGTACATACTGTGGAAGACTCAGTACATACTGTGGAAGACTCAGTTTGGTAATATACTTTCCAACTCTCCCTCAAACTGATGTTATCTCTGAGAAGTTGAATCTTGTCTTTGAAAGCAGGTCATGGCCATGCTTTGGTAAATACATCAGTGCAGTTATCCTTTGAAGTGCAGTGGAGGATTGTGACTTCATGAGAAGTGATGTGTTTGTGTATAAAGTGATGTTAGTTGTCAATGTATTTGGAAAACAAGGTTGCTGGCAAAAGAAATGGTAAATTGATTGTTGGTGATGAGAATCAGTTGGCATGTTGTCAGATTGGCTGAGTTTGGTAAAAAGTGAGTGTAACTAAACAGTTTTGTGGGTATCATGGCAGAGAGCTATGTATTCTGCCTCCATGCTAGAGAGTGCAATGGTGGGCTGTTTCTTAGTGTTCCATGATGTTAGTCCACCAGATATAATGGTAACATAGCCAGAAATAGATCATCAATTGTTGGGACTGTTTTCTCAGTTGGCATTAAAAAAAATTTGGAGAATTTTGTTGGTGAAGATGGGTGAGTAACAAGTAAAACAATGTGTGAGATGTGTTTAGTTGCAAGGCCCATAATCAGTTGGAACAGCAAAGTTAGAATAGATATTTTATAAGAAGTAGACACATTATATACTGTATCAGTTGGTAAGTATAGAATGTAAATGTTCTTATTTGTATGAGTAAGTTCTGGCAGGAAAAGAACATATGGTGTATGGTGTAATATAGTCAGTACATACTGTAGGAGACTCTGTTTGGTAATATACTTTCCAACTCAAACAATTTGTGCCAAATACTCTTGTCTCAGTGAATGATCATGTGTTCTTTCCCCTCTTCTTCTCCTTCTGCATTGCTCATCTTTTGCCCTCTTTTTGCCTCCAGAAATATGCAATGCACTATTTGGTTGGATTTAATGTTACAAGTTTGATGTGTGCATTCTGAACTCAAATGTATATGATGGAATGAAAGGAAATTACTGGACCATGGGGAATGGTTTGCCACTGAGATGTCAGTTACACATGTGAGGACCAGTTGAATTTAATGCTGCAAGGTATGTGTATATTCTGGACTCAAGTGTAGCCTATCATGGGATGAAAGTTGTGAGTAGCAGGTGCTGCATTTGGAGGGCACCTGTTATGATTATATTCAATCCCCACTACTCTGTAGTAAGTTTTGTAGATCAAATAATTTTTGCCAACCACTTGAGGTCTTGTTAAATGATCATGTAGTTTTTATCTGTTGTTTCCCTTTATCTTTATTTATTAACACTTTGCTTGTTTTCCACACCCCTCTTGTCCTGCTGGACCCTATTTAATTCAGCTTATTTATGAGTATTTCATATTTTTCCTCTTTCCTGCCCTCCATCCTTTCTCATAACAATTTATAATATGTTCCTTGATTCAGGTTACACACTCTCATTCTTGCCTTTATGGTTCTCGAATCTCAATTTGGCCAAAATTGGTGCTTGCTACCCCCCTGGTATATTAGATTTCACTTTTGACTCTCCCTTGGCTTTTCTATCATCATCTAATTGTCCTTTCACAACTCTCATTTCACAGTTATTGCAGAAAAGTGACAAAATGTAGTTTTTGTCTAATTTGCAATATGACTACATTTGTCTCTATCAGTGCTTTGTCCAGTCTTAGTGCATCAGGAAAAAGGTCAGTTGGATATATGGCTAAACATGGTCTGAGATTGGATCTCAGCCAATATCAACATAACAAAGAAGTGTTATTCTATAACCAGAGTTTTTTGTATAGAACATGTCTTTACAATCTGGTAGATAATATATAAGTAAACCTCATATTGATTTTGTATGTAGTAGAGTCATGTCATCCTGATAATAAGAATACCATGTTAAACCAGGTTGTGATTATATTCTAATCTACATGCCACAATGTAAATATTTTCAGTTGGCATTGCCATATGTATCTATACATGGCTTTAGATAATTAATTCAAGCAATTCTGCTTGTAGTAAGTCCTTCATGTATCATAGTGGCCCTAAAATCTCTTTTAAAAGCCAATGTGAGATCCAAATAGGTTGAATATCTCAGATTTATATCAATGTGATAGAGTCATATTTATTGTCTCTAATCATGACTTTCACTATTAATATCAACATTTTTCAAGACCAGAATACCATCATATAAAATAGCCAAATGTAATAATCTGATTAGTAGTGTGCAGCTTCAACACTGATAAGATATAATCAAGTTTGTTTCAATCTGACATTTTAAAACTTCATGTGCATTCTTTTGAAAGAAATTCACATTCACTGAAAGTACTAGGAGTACATATAGAACATTTCAACTATATAGAAACTTTAACTAACTGTTGATGTACATAGTTCAAACTACAAATCTGAAAAACCTAAATTATCTTTCAACAAATACTCTTCATCTTTTCCTCTTCACTGAAATCACTATCTTCATCTGTTTGGGGTGCGTGCCTCTTCCTCCTCTTCAAATTTCTCATAATTTTCAGGCTTTGAAGATTCAGCTGTTTGTTTATCAAAAACAACTACAGATTTTGAATCTGAATCCACATGAGTGGTATTCTGATTCATAAAAAAAGCTTCTTCAACTCCTTGCTGGAAAATTTTTGTTGCTTGTTGAGTTGAAAGATGGCAAACACCACCACCTGTAAAGTGCACAAAGGTATCTTTATTAAAAAACTTTTCTGTTGATATAAATCAGTCTTGACTTTTAGAGTAGCATGAAAATAACTCACATATTGACATAGTAATGCTCATAATCTGAATTGGCTTCTTCAGAGTGCCATGCTATTGATGGACCTAAAAGATCCTCTGTGTGTTGTCCTGCAAATACTGGAATTAAATGTACTGCACAGAGCACATCTCCTGGGCTAATAAAACCAAAAGCATCATCTCCAGCCACAAAACTAATTTGATACATCTGCTTGTGTTCAAAACCTGACTTGATCTCATCATTGACTCCATATCATCTTCTCCAAAGAAATTCCATCTTTTCAAAAGGCTGATTCTATCCAATTAGACTGAAGCATGAAAGATCTTTACAATGCAAAAATACCAGAAAGGGTGAGAGTCCTTGTTATCATCATCAGCTAGAACCATGACATCAGATTGTTGGCATGTATTAATAGTATCTTGGTCACATTGATTATCATATGTGGTATAGTTGACAATGTTTTGTGTTCATAAATCAATTGATCTTTAATAATGAGATTGCCACATGTTTTATCTGTGATTTCAGTATCTTGGAGGAGTAAGCATGTTAAAAAATGATCAACAAGCTTGGGCACAAAGTTCTAAGACTAGATAAGTTTCTATGAAGACTGGCTTAGTTAAAACACACCTTTATAGCTTAATCATTACTGTGATCCTTAGTCCACTTCAAAAGATCAATGGGTGTGTATTTTGTCCTTGAAATGTAATGATGTTCTGCAGAATTGGTGGGCAACAAGTCTTCCTCTTCAACAATGTTTTTAGTTGCCTGTTGGATTGCCCAAACTCTGGCTTCTCATTGTTCTTGCAAAGCAATTTGTCCTTCAAACTGATTTTTATTTGTTCAAGCATAAAAAGCCTTAACACACTTGTGTTCTTGCTCTTCCTAAGAAATTTTTAGACAGCGTGAATACAAGTAATGAATGAAACATACCATCTGTGTTGAATATGAGTCTGTAATTTCAAAACAATGAATAGCATCAGGATAGTGTATAAGAGAGTGCATCTTTGATGTATCAATACTAAAATCTCTTTACTTCTCTGCTAGCTAAGTGCTTGGTACAGGAGGCTTTGAGAACTTTGTTGGCTTCTGAGCTAATCCTGCTTTCTTAGCTTTGCTAGCAGCCTTTTGATGATATGATGCTTCTGCCTCCTTTGGTGTTTCTTGTGTTCTGAATTTTGGACAGACTTGCAAAGAGAAAACTCTGAGCTGATAGGTAAAACTAGTTGTAAGCCTTTGGAAGATTTCAAGTGACCAATCAGTGTGCATTTGCATTTTAGCTGATGCATGCCAAGCAGCTGCAATGAATAATAAATCCTGAACTTTGCTGTCAATACTTTGGCTGGTGTGATTAAATAGCCCATCAAAGCATGGACCAGCATTCTAATAGTAGAAAAAGAATATAAGATATAATATGACTGCAATAATAGTTAGAGTTGCACCTGTAGCAAATCCTCAAAATCTCTTGCAGCAAAACTTGTTATTTTAGAGACATTATCATGGAATTTGCAGATTGTTAAGTGGCCAAAGAGAGAAATTAAGCAATATCTTCAAATATGTTAATGTTAGACTTAATAAGAGTTAATAAAACTCTTACCTGTGATTTAATTCTGCTATAGCATCTGTACCATAGGTATATAGCATGTGAATCAGATGTGAAAAAACCTGCTTCCAGACACCAATTTCAAACTCATAAAGAAGGTCTGAAACAAAGAGGCCAAAGTAGTTTTGATTGTTTGGAAGTAACAGTTGAGAAAATGCATTCTATAGAATTCATAAGATGAGTAACTACAGGTTCAACAGTGCTTACCTCAACTGGCTTCACTAACTATACAATCAATTGCTTTGCCAGTAGCAGCATATCCTTTTTGAAATATTTTCCTTCTTGCTTTTCTAATATGGTTATTGTGGGCAACGCTATCAGTTCGACAATTTTGTGACTAGACAATGTCATGAAGCTTTGTTCCTAAGCGCAACATCTGTGAGGTTGAAATCCAGCACACAGCACATAGATAATGTTCTTTTTGCTTGATGCCTGCTAGTATTACTTTAATTATATTAAGCTTAGTAATTTAGAACAAAATGACTTGAAGGCATGATAACTCACCTTTCTTTGTAATCTGCAGAATAGCAAAAGAATTGAGGAGACAACCTTCACTGAATTCCATCTCCACATACTAAGACAATTCCATGCTTATAAATATGCTTGAATTCATCAGTGATACACTGCTTGTATTAATTCCCACTTTAGATGTGTCAAGATAGATGGAGATGCAATAGTTTTAAAAATCTCCTTATAGTGATCCTGAACAATATCAGGAAGCTGAAAAATTAAATATAAAAAACTAATAATATAAAATTAATAAATAACAACTTATAGAAGGAAGATATGCTAAATGATTTGCTGAAAAGCTAGTAACCTTGCCTCAAATATATTTGAAGAGATCTCCAAACCACATGTACAGAGGCCAAAGTGATGCTGTTCTAAACTGAGCAAGATGTGTTGAGTCTGAGTACAATATAAGAGGAACAACCACAGTTTCAAGTCCATCTTCATTTAGTGGAAGCTCTTTCTCCATTTGAAGAAACTCATCAGATGTGTAAACTTCACCATAAACATGCTGCTCAGGTTCATTCTCTGATAGTATTCAATACTGATAAAATCCTTATCAGTTGATTTTTCTTGCAACCACACTATGAGCAACAGATTTGAAGACCTCTACAATGCTACAATAATAGAATTTGGTTGTAAGAACTGGAGCATTGTTTTCAGACATATTTTTTGTGAGTAAAAGGCAGGGGAATGGAGACTGAGCCTTTCATTCAGCTATTATTGAATGCCCATGGAGAAAGTAGTGCATTAGTATCACTGCTTTCTTGTTCTTCTGGTAAAGTGCCCAATTGTCAATTTTCATGAAGTGCACTAAAGCCATGAAAATCTTCATGCCTAAAATCTGGTGCCAAGATGACAGTGTGTACAAGTTGGTCCAATGCAGCAAGAGTCAATCTCTTGGTAGTATAGTACTATGTCATTGTCAGGAAACCTATCTCTCTCCACCTTTCATCTCTCTGCCTCACTATGATTTTCCTTTATTCTCCTTCTTCAGCCCTTCCTTTTGGTCTTACTTTCAGCCTTCTAGCTTCAATCCTACTCTGTTAATAATCCAAACAAGTTCCCAACCCAGCAGATCAACAATGTCTGGCAATTTTCAGAGTTTGATCATTTTCAAAGATTTGCCCCTTTAGGCCTTCCCTGTGGCTGGCTGTGGCTTTTGTGTATTGTACAGTTCTTCCCATGCATCAGAAGCCTTTGAAGCATCACTCCTGGCATAGGGAATCCTCAGACTTGTTCTCTTTGGATTTCCCTCTGCCAGGTGAGTAGTTAGACTGGTAATCATTTATACCACACTCAATATACTTTGGATTTTCCTCTGCCAGCTGTGTGACTGAGCCACAGCCTCCAGAGGTTGCCCTTACAGTAGAACAAGTCTTCAACTTCAGTCTGGGAGCCCCTCTTTAGCCTGCTTGAACCCTCCTTGCCTCCTATTGGTCTCTCCTCCACTGGACTACTCCTAGCCTCTACAGTCTCCATGATCCAATCAACTGCTCCAGCCAATTCCTCAGATACTTCCAGCCCCCAGGATGATGCCTGGAACCATCTGCTTGCTCTAAAGACTCGGGTGCAGACTACTCAAACCTCTCTGATCCTGCACATGACTGAACTTGCCAGATTGCACCAAACTATGGACACCATCTCACACTCTCTTCAGATGCTCTTAGAGCATCTTCTTCCTACTCCAGTCATTACCCCCACACCTCCTACACCACCAGAGATGAATCCTGCATCTTGCTTTGACGTCTTTGCAGCTCCACACACAAAAATACCTTGCCCAGCACTCTCTGACACTTGTGATGGAGACTGAGCAGTGGATGAACACTTCCTTCAGTCTTGTGTCACATACATCCAACTGAGTGGTGAAGCTTTTGCTTCTGATACCTTGAAAATTGCCTGGGTCCTTTCATACATGAAGTTGGGCCATGCCTTGACATGTGCACTTAAGGTTTTTTGACGACCTGGAGAAGTGAATAGCTTCATCAATTGGGAAGCCTTTGAGACTGATTTCTGAGTGGAGTTCTTCTCCCTGGACCCAGCTAAGACTGCAGCACTCTCCCTCCATAATCTTGACCAGTATGGCCAAGGGAAGCAATCTTTAGATGATTATATCAACTCCTTCCATGCTCTAACTAAGCAAGCTGGTTATCTGGATGGTCTTCAGCTCTGCCTCACCTTCTGTGATGGCCTACACCCTACTTTCATAGAATGCATTAACAACCTAGCAAAAAGATGCCTAGACAATAGCATCGCTACTTGGTACAAGGTTGCTCGTGACTAGTGGCAGCTTATGGAGCTAAAGCATGAGCTACGATCTCCTAACACTTCTCATCCAGTCCATCGTTCTTCTCAGTTGCCAGTCACTTGTCCCCTCCCTGCTGTACATGCTCCCTTTATTGCTCCACCACCTTTAGCAGCAGCACAATCTCTACCTCCAGGAATTCCCATAAAAGTAGATGCCTCTCACCAACATGCATTGACACTTCTCTTGTGCTGTTGCTGCAAAAAACCCAGCCACTTTGCACACTACTGCCCTTAAAGACTGGAGGTGTGCTACCTCTCCCTCTGAGCAAGAGAAGCTTCTGCTACAGCTTTTGGCTGCAAAGGATGCTTTTGAAGACCCCTCTCCTGATGCTTCACCAGTGAATCTGTCTTCTGAAGTGGGCCTTGCAGCTCCATCCACTGAACAGGAAGAGAATTTTTAGTTGGGTGACAGATAAGTTGTACGCCTCCAACACCTGGTGCTAATTGGTTTGCTTGTCTGTCTATAGAACTTGACAATACATGTTTCTCTGTTTGATGGCTGAACTTGTAAGCACCTTCTTTGACATACAAAACCCTCCCCTGATCAAAGGCTTGACCAGAGTCCCCTCCTCTCCATTCTCTCACCCACAAATCCCTGCCTAGGAATGACACCTTTCTTGTCAGTATATTGTTGCCTCTTCTCCATTCCCAAACTATCTATGTCTGAATATGGAGATTGAGACCACCAACACACAACAAAATTGGAGCGTTGTTGCCTTATTGGATAGTGGTGCAACAGGTTTATTCCTTGACACAAACCATGTGAAACAACACTGCCTGACAACTAGACCTCTCTCACACCCCATTCCCATATACAACATCAATGGCACTCTTAATGCAGCAGGATCTATCTGCTCTGTGGTGGATCTCATTCTGCACTATCACTCTTATTCAGAATATGCCATCTTTGCTGTTACTAGCTTTGGGAAGCAAGACATGATTCTGAGCTTCACTTGGCTTCAAGAGCACAATCCAGAGATTGACTGATTAAAGAGCAAGGTGCACATGAGTAGGTGCCCTTGGCATTGTTCTACCTGTGCCAACGAGGTCTGAGAGGAGCACAGAGCATTAGTCCATGAGCGTGCTGCTATATGTGCTTATTATGTAGGGCATATTCCTTTTGCTGACATTGACCTGTTGGATCCTCCCTCTCTGGTGTTCCCTCATAGAGAGGCCCTCTACAAGGATGTCCAGGGCATGGGAAGTGAAACCCAGTAAAAAGATGAATGTAAAGGTGAGTTTATCAGTGCTCTGGACTCAGAGTCTCCAGACAAGGCTATAGAGGTAGGTGATAGGATCTATGCTACTATACTGCATCCACTGCCAATGGCTGCAGAGATCTGGGCTAGTCAGACCACATTTCAGCACCTGGCCCAAGCATTTGCAGGAAACTCCCAGCCCAAACTCTTGCATAGCACAGTTCCTCATCACCTCCAGGACTTCGAAGATGTATTCTCCAAGGCATTGTTTGATTTGCTCCTGAGCATAAGCAGTGGAATCATGTGATTGAACTTGTTCCAGATGCAGAACCTTCTAACTGTAAAGTATACTCCCTTGCTTCTTGGGAGCAGGATGAGCTAGATGCATTCTTGCAAGAGAATCTCAACTCTGGACAAATATGCCCTTCAAAGTCTTCAATGGCCTCTCCAGTCTTCTTCTTCAAGAAGAAATCCCTTTGTCTGGTTCAGGACTACCATGTTCTGAATGCAATGACAGTGAAGAATTGCTATCCTCTTCCACTTATCTCTGAACTAATCAACAACCTCTGAGGTGCACACTACTTCACCAAGTTGGACATCTGTTGAATGTGCACATCAAAGAAGGTAACAAGTGGAAGGCTGCATTTGAAACCAACTGTGGACTCTTTGAATCTCTGGTAATGTTCTTTGGGCTCATAAATAGCCCCACCACCTTTCAGACAATGATGAATGATATTTTTCATGACTTGATTGCAGAAGGCATGGTCTGTGTTTATCTTGATGATATCCTCATTTATACCAAAACACTAGAGGAGCATTGACAGATCACATGCATTGTCTTGGAATGCCTTTGCCAACACCAGCTCTACCTCAAGCCTAAGAAGTGTGAGTTTGAGCAGACTAAGGTTGAGTATCTTGGGCTAATCATCTTGCATGGAACAACAGAGATGGACCCTGTAAAAGTGGCTGGTGTAGTGGAGTGGCCAGAGCCCAAGAACAAGAAGGAAGTACAGGCCTTTTTAGGCTTCACCAACTTCTACTAGAGATTCATCAAAGACTTCTCACACCATGCACATCCTCTCTTTGACCTTACAGTTAAGGATGCTGCTTGGCAATGGGAAGCACCACAGCAAGCTGCCTTTGATGCTCTAAAACAGGCTATTACCTCTCAACCTGTCCTTCTATTCCTCAATGACAACACTCCTTTCTGTGTTGAAGCTGATAGTTCAGACTTTGCCACTGGAGCAATACTGTCTCAGCAGTCCAAGGAGGATGGCAAGTGGCATCCCATAGCCTTCTATTCAAAGAGCTTGAATGCAGTAGAGTGGAACTACAAGATCCATGACAAGGAAATGCTCATGATTATTCAATCCTTTGAGGAGTGGTGGCATTTCCTTGAGAGTGCATGACATGAGTTTGAAGTTTGGACTGACCACAAGAACCTTCAGTATTTTTTATGGCAAAGAAGCTCAATTGCTGTCAAGCTTGATGGTCTTTGTATCTGGCCAACTTTGATTTCTCACTGCACTATAAACCTGGATGGAGCATAGGCAAGCCAGATGCACTGTCTCAGTGAGCTGACCATGGTACAGGAATGGATGATAATGACAACATTGTCCTTCTCAAGCCAGAGCTGTTTTCTATTCATGCTCTTGAAGGTATGGTGGTCCAAGAGGATAAGGTGAACATCCTTAGAGATATGCAACAAGGAAATTGCAAGGGCACATAGAAGGATGTTTGTGGCCAAAGCAGCTATGGCCCTGCATTCCAATCAACATAAGGGAGTAAAATTAGTATGCATGGATGAATGGGCCCTACAGGATGACCTGCTCACCTTCCAAGGGTGCATTTATATCCCTAACATCCCTGAACTCTGAAGGCAAATTGTAGAACAGCATCATAACTTCTGCATCACTGGTCATCTAGGCAGGTGGAAGACTCTGGAGCTCATATCCCACAACTACTGGTGGCCTTAGATGTCACAGTACATTGGCTCTTACACTAGCATCTGTGACCTCTGTCTCTGGACCAAACCTTGTTGTCAACTCCCTATGGAACAGCTTCATCCTCTCCCTGTCCCTGCAGAGCACTGGAGCATATTTTTGGTGGACTTCATAGTGGAGCTACCAGATGCTCATGGGTACAATGCCATCATAGTAGTAGTGGACCTCTGTAGTAAGCAAGCTCATTTTATCCCCACCCACACATTATGCTCTGCTATAAGAGCTGCCAATCTCTACAAAAAGAATGTTTAAAAGCTGCATGGCCTGTCTGATGCCTATGTCTCTGACTGGGGACCACAGTTCATTGCAGAGTTTACTTGAGAGCTCTACCACCTTCCCAATGTGAAGCTTCACACCTCCACTGCCTACCACACTCAATCTAATGGCCAGACAGAGTGTGTAAACTAGGAGCTGGAACAGTATCTGCACTTGTTCTGTGATGAGCAGCAGGATGACTGGGATGAGCTGCTTCCAGATGCAGAGTTCCAGTATAACAACCATGTTCACACTGGCACACAGATGTTCATACATGTACATCAAAGAACAAGTCAGTGAATAAGTTTGTGGATCAGATGAAAGTGGCACAGAAGGAGGCAAAGGCAGCATTAGCTAAGGCAAAGGATGACATGGCCCAATACTATGACCAAGGATGCATGCCAGCACCACAGTACAAGCTAGGGGATCAAGATAAATCAGATATCATGACTACTCAGCCCTTATGAAAGCTATCTCACTGCCATCTGGGACTATTTGTGATTGAACAACAGGTAGGCCCTCTAGCATATCACCTAAGGCTACCTATGGGAATGCACCAACTTCACCCAGTCTTTAATGTGGTAAAGCTATTTCCTGCATCTAAGGACCCTATTCTTGGCCACCATTCAAATTCACCACCACCACCAGTTCTGATCAACCACAAGGAGGAGTATGAAGTGGAGGAGATTCTGGACAGTCATCTCTTTTGGCATAAGCTCCAGTTTAAGGTGAAGTGGAAGGGTTATGGCATCAAGAATATATCTTAGGAACCACAGGAGAATGTCCATGCACTTGCTCTTGTCTAAGAGTTTTATCAATGACACCCTAATGCTCTCTAAGCCATCTGAGGAATCTACTCTATTTCACCAACTGACAGAGCAATCTGAAACTTCTTCTACTCTGCACATTGAGACGCCACACACTAGAAGGAGAGTGATGTCAGAGGACCTATCTCTCTCCACCTTTTACCTCTCTGCCTTGCTATAATTTTCCTTTATTCTCCTTCTTTAGCCCTTCCTTTTGGTCCTACTCTCAGCCCTCTAGCTTCAATCCTACTCTGTCAATAATTCAAACAGGTTTCCAAACCAGCAGATCAACAATGTCTGGCAATTTCCAGAGTTTGATCATTTTCAGAGATTTGCCCCTTTAGGCCTTTCCTATGGCTGGCTGTGGCTTTTGTGTATTGTACAGTTCCTTTCCATACAATAGAAGCCTCTTAAGCATTGTTCCTGGCATAGGGAATCCTCAGACTTGTTCTCTTTGGATTTCCCTTTGTCAGATGAGTAGTTAGACTGGTAATCATTTGTACAACACTCAACATACTTTGGATTTCCCTCTGCCAGCTCTGTGACTGAGCCACAGCCCACAAAGGTTGCTCTTACAATCAGAAGACAAAAAATGGATGCATTAAGAAATGGATAAAAGTATGCAGTGGATGGAGTCTTGCTATCTCTGTTAATGATTTTCTGAGCTGTAGGACCAAAGCCAGAAAGAGGATTGGAAGGACTAGAACTTTCATGTGCAAAAGTAGGTGCATCAGAAACATCTTCAATTGTGGTTTTTTGGTTTGAGGTCCTGAGTTGGTATGATATCATAGCATTGAAATAAACCAGACTCATCAGGCTCAGTATCAAAAGTCTGAGAAGGTGGTGGAGGAGAAGGGGTCTGAGGTTTAGAATCAATACGACAGCAGTTGCTTTTCTGAAATTCTTCTAAGCACTGAAATTCTTCAGCAAACTGATGCAGTGGGTGTGGTTCAGAGGGCAAATAATCAATAAGAGTGCAAGGAGGTCTGTGAGTGTGCTTGACATTGGAAGGAAGAATATCAGGATTTTTCTGAGAGTCAAAAGTATGAGGAACAGAATCAATAAGCATAGCAAAAGATGGTTCAGTGGAACTTTGAATATCAATTAATGTGTTGAGATTACTTGATACTGGTGTATTTTCAAACTAATGACCATGACAGTGAGCACTTTGACTGACATTCAGATAGTTCAAACTCATATCATCCAAGTCTGCAGGTTCAAGAGAGTTGTGGCCAGCCAGTACTCGATACTATTTACATTTTAAGCATCAAAACTGATGATTTGAAGCTTGTTTTGCTGTTTGAAAATACTTATCACAGAAGATACATTTGGGCATAGTAAGAAACAGAACTAGAAGACCCCAAATAATGCTAGGCAGTCTCAATACTCTGGTAGCAGGTCAAAAGCACAAAGAATTTGAAGGAGATTGTCACTGGGTGTATTGATTGATCGTAGTGGGAGTCAGGGTTGAAGTTTGATGTGATCAAATTTCACTTCCTTTTCTCTTTTCCAGTGCATCCTATGCTTGTGCCAATTGGTCAGCTTTGCCATTTGGCAGGATCCCTCAACTCAGCCCACTGAAACAGGCTAGAATATAAATAGTTTGTTCTGGGCATGATTGCCAAATGAAAGGTTATTCCTTTGCCAGTGGATCTTGCTGAGCTGAGTTCTGATGATTGAAAGAGAAGCAATTTGTGCAGGTCAGATCAGACATTGACAAGCATGTAATTATCTTATGCATGCAATCATCTACATAAACCAAAACCTAATCACACATGTCTGCTGCCTTCATCTCACTCTGATACTACAATACATTTTTCAAGCCTTTCTGATAACTGTTGGTGTGAGGCAACCAAGATATGGCACAGTTGGAAGACCACTAACTATCATCACTAATAGCTTCATAACAACCATCCCAGATACAATTACAAAACATTATGATGGTATGTTTATGTTAAAGCAAGCAGGAAGACTTGTGTCAGTGGATTTCAAAAGACTTGAATCTGACCACTCCATTTATCTTTATATCAGAGGAGAGGTCAAGATCATTGTGCCCATTTATATTGATGACATTACACTTGCTTCAAAGTCCACTGCTGCTCTTGATTCTGCTGTTCAGGAGCTCAAAAAGCACTTCAAAATCTGTGATCTGGGGCCATCTCACTTTCTTTTGGGTGTGCAAATACACAGAGACCGCTCTAAACACTCTATTTCACTCTCTCAGCATCAATACATTGTTGATATGCTAGAGCGCTACAAAATGAGTGATTGCAACCCAGTTTCCACTCCAATGACACCTGGTCTCAAGCTTTCTAAAGCCATGGCACCACAGAATGAAGCAGAAGTGGAGGAAATGCATGATGTTCCTTATTTGAATGCAGTTGGCTCTTTACAGTATTTGGCTACAATGACAAGGCCAGATATTGCTTATGCTGTATCATGTTTAGGATGATTCAACTCATCTCCAGGCCCCAAGCATTGGGCTGCTGTCAAACATTTATTGCGCTACTGTAAAGGGACTATAGACT
>JABAKA010008133.1:0-23041 GCA_018857285.1 Termitomyces sp. Mi166#008 | reverse complement strand
AAAAGGGCAGCATAGGGAAAAATTGTCTAAAGAGGGGTTTGCTATGACTTCATAGGCTCCACTTGACAGCACTAGCGCTCCCATGACATCTAAATTAGTAGATATTTAGGATAGGCATGCTTACCAATTTCTCTGCTCTAGTAGTATATAAGATGTACCAAAAAAGTAGAAATAGAGAACAGTGAACGGAGAGAACAGTGAACAATGCTCTCTACATCAGTGAACAATGTTCTAAACGTTCTACGCAAGGAGTTCATCCTCACTACGTCCTACATCTTACGCTCTATGCTCTATGTCACCCTCACGCAGTTGGCCGGCCGCTATCGTTAGCGCCACCTCTGCCAAGTCTCTAAACACTCTTCTACATCACCTCTTCTGAGGCAAACTATGTGCTTGGTGCCCATCGCTAAGCAACTACGTGCCTTTTGAGGCATAGTTTAACAGTCCAGTGCTAAGCACCTGCAGCGGTAGCGCCACACCTTTTGAGGGATAGTTTAAGAGGGGTGTCTACCTGCATACCAGCCGGCCACTCCCCCTGCCACTGCTGCCCCTGCCTTCACCACCACTGCCTTATCCAAGGTCCATTTCCTCCTATACAAGTTGCACAACAGTTAGCAAAATCGACAGCAGCCACTATTGCCAAGCTCGTCAGCAATAACTGTCGCTAAGCCCAGCACTAACAATTGGCAAAATCAACAATAGTCACCAAGTTAGTCACCAAATCAGTCGCTAACAACTGTCACCAGTAACTATCAGCAAGAAGCATCGCCAACAGCGGTTGGCAACATTGATTGGCAAGGCTGTTGCCAAGACAAATTGCAGAGAGGAGAAATTTAGCACCTTGAAGGTTTCCATTGGTACATCTACTTTCACCACTATTCTTTCCACAACTAGCAGTTCTACTATAGTTTTGATACAAGTCCCTTAGCTCACCAAGTTTATTAGCTTAGCAAACAAAAGCTATCTCTACTCGCCTACAGTTTGATTCTCTAGGTCCCTGTCAGAACCTGCCTTACTTACTTTGTGCTTTGGATTTATCATCACTTTCTTATAGGTAGCCTACAATCTACCTACCTTTTTTTTGATAGGTTGTTTGTGTCTTGGAACGAGAGCTCATGTAGGCCTCTCTTTCTAGCATGCATCTAGGTGACTGAGCATGCTATCAGCAACCTCAATAATATTCTGATCATTGACTGAGTTGTTCACCATCAGGTTTTCTTTGACTGCTAAAGGGTCATTGGTTTCTGTAGTTTATGAGTGAAATAGATCTGATCTAACAGCATTGGAAATACCTTTTGGCCATCACCAAAGGAGACTCTGCAAGGCAAGTTGAAGTATTCACCATAATGATGCAACAGCAGTCATTTTCTTTTCAACAGCAGTAACAACATCTTTCCATTGAGAGAAGAGCATCTGGGATGGAGTTGGGTTGAGCAAAGAGCATTGCATGAGGGATGCTGGCAGGCACAACTACAACATGGTCTTTGTAGTTCAGAAAGACATCACTTGACTACACAATACCCTTGTTCATGCAACTCCTTCAAAGTACATACTCATTTAAGCCAACAGATTACATTATGCCTGAGCCAGTGATGGGTGTTGTTGGCAAGTCTCAACAAATTGAGCTTAAGCATGTGAATTGAAGTGGTTCTAGTAGAGAAGTTGAATATTGTGATCAGTGTGAGTGGTGGAAGATGGAAAGACCAGAAGCCTTATAGTTGTGAGTTGCAGGTGGATTGTTAAGGAAGTACATAAAAGGATCTACAACACCAAGTGGGATGGAGAATGAGAGTGTCATGCTGCACTGTTCATCAATTTAGTCATGTTGAGATTTTGTAGAGAGGTATGGATGAGTCAGAAAAAGCAAGTGTGATTTCTGTTTGTTTATGAATGAGTTAGAAATGTTGCATGAAATTGCCAGTGAAGTTGCACATGGATATGTTGGAACTGTTGCATAGGTTGATTGGTTGTAGGTTGTAATGGTTGATCTATGATTGAATTGGTAGCAAAACAGCTGAAAATGTAGTGAACACAGAAATCACATACCTCAAATGAAAAATAACATGGGGAACTCCATTCATCCATCAGTTGTAATTTTCATTGCATGAGTTGCATGAGTTGCACAGACAGAAGTCAGTGAAAGTGATATAAGCTGGAAGGGATAAAACAGAACTTTTGACCCATCTCTCATAGACTCTCCAGACAAACCAAAGACTAAAAAAGGTCCTGATGGCTTAACCAAGTACTAAAGGCACTACATGAGATAGGTATTAAAATCAATTTTATTATATGAGTCTCTTATATTCCTATGTATCTAGGCATTCCAAAGTTAAGGAGAAGAAGAGAGAGCAAGAGTGCCAGTATTTAAACAGCAGAAGCTATCTGCTGCAACTACTGCAACAATACCTGCTGCCCAGAAACCAGCAAAATAACCTGCCAATCTTTGTCAAGACTTCTACAATGGCGCCACCATATACCCCTCCCCCCACATGTGGAAAGTGTCTCTCAAATACTTAAGCATACAAGATCCTGGTGTGAACTCAAATCTAGGCATAGCTTCAGAGCTCGACAAACTGTTTGATATTGGGAATGCAATTTTGGAATGGATGAGGGCATTCACATGTGGGAGCAGACTATTGATTTCTTCTTTAGGCAGGCTGTGAATGAGAATCATGTTGATCAGTGGCAGAAGCAAGTTTGGGACCATGGTGAAAGGGGTCATGAGATGCTTTGCTGACTTGACATGTTAGAGAAGGAGCTTCTCACTGAGGAATGGAAGCTTTGCATGCTTTGGAAGTACCATGTCAAATACATTGAGATTCTGGTTCAGAGGATCACAATCATAGACACCAAGTTAAGCATTTGTCCCAACTTGTGCAGCATAGAAAATATCTTTGACAGAGATTGGAATATTGTGATCCCCATGCCTGATGACAGTAAAGAGGAAGGATCAATGGAGACTGACACAGATGGAGAGCAGGAGGAAGCTCAGGCAGAAGTTAATTCAGAGGAAGAGGATTCTTCCTTTAAAGAGCAGAACAGCAAGGGCACTGATGAAGATGAGAAAGATGCAGACAATAGTATGGAATTTGATTGAAACTACTGATTAAGGTTGTATGTATCTTTAGTAAGGGCAACATTGTCATATACAATATGCTGAACTTTGCCCACTTTCAGAGCACAAAATCCAAACCTTGCTGCTGATTTTTGACTTTGTGAGCAATGGCTCTAGAGATCTTGCTAGTACTAGCTTGAACATGTTCATTAGAAAAGATTGATCAGTTGAGAGCAAGGCAGAAGAGTGTGAAAAGTATAAGCCCTGGTAAATGCTGGGATTTTAGCCCACAAGAACAACATACCAGCAATCATCTTTGAAGGTAGGGGTGAGACTAGGGGTAAGAATGATGGCCATCATAGCAGGCATCTTGGTGATGGCCACATCGACATGGGCACTAGAGCCCAACTCTGCCTTTTCTAAAGGATCCTTAGCATGAGCAGCAAAGAGGTTGCTGTGCAAAAAGCTGGAGAAACTGGAGGTGAAAGAATCCACAGTGGTGGCTGGAGTCTTGGCTTTGTTAGAAGCAAGTCCAGCATTGATAGTGGTCAACCAGGCCATGTGACTAGGAGAGAGAGGGATATTCAGCAAGGGACTCAGAGTTGACTTCATGTTGGACTCAGGTACAACTAGTATGTTTGACATCAGAAGTTGATGGCAGATAATGATGACATATATACTTATCAGCAATAAGTTTGAATCTGCACTGCTTGCATCCTGCCTGAAGGGTTTTCAATGAGATTTGACAGAGTGATATCTGTGAAATAGAATTAATTTCATCTGCACATCATTGATGAGCCACAAAGAGTGTTGTGTAAAAAAAGATAGCATATCTGCAGCAGGTGAACAATTAAGATGCTGGATAGCTATGTAACAGTAAGTAGTTGTCCATACAAATGTAATTACATGCAATTTACATCAGATTGCACAGTGGAGAGAGAGGCTGATATGACTTGAAGTAGCTGTTTGGTTGTAGCACACAAATGGCATGTTCTATGAGTAGCAGACAAGTGGCCACTAGCAGTTGTCATGTCAGAGCTGATGATGAGGGGTAATGAGAGTCTTGAAAGTGAAATGAACCCATTGGACAACACCTGCTCAACACAAATGGCTTGGAGCATGAATTGGCAGCTATCACAAAGCTCAAAAGACTAACACAGTTGTTGATTATGTGAAGCCATATGTGTTGATTGGTTCAAAGAGTAGCCTGAACAGAAAGTGTTGTTCTCTGATATTGAGGATGATGCCACCTTGAGTGAGGAGCCACAAAAGCATCTCAACCAAGCAATTGTGTGCAGGCAAAATGTGAGTGTAGTTATTTGACACATGAGACAGGAACTTACAATTCTTGTAGCAACTTTAAAGTTGGCTGATGTGTGCTACAACCAATGAAGCTAGGAAACAATCATCAGTGGTTCAGTACAATAAGCTCACTGAAGCTCTGGAGAAGAACACACCTTGAAAGTGAGCTCTTCAGGAAGTGGAGGTATACCAGAAGTTCTTTGGTGAGCAAGCAAGTGCTCATATTGCAGCTGCTCAGAAAGAAGCTAGAGCTATCACTGTGATAAACCCAAAAAAGTTCCAATTACATATAGCTTTAAATTCAAATTTTTCTTGTTTCTCATAATGTGACAGGTTATGTGATTTGTCACATGATGACATGTGACTTGTAAAAACCCAAAAACCTGTCAATCAGCATCAAGTAGTCATATATTTTACTCAGCATACAGTCACTTGATACATTCTTCTTCTTAAAGAGGGGTAGTACAGAGAAAAACTGTTCAAAAAACTTACTATAACCTTATAGGCTCCACTCAGGCTATGTCAGTATTCCTATGTCCCTGTTAATGATAGGAATTAGTGCACATATTTAGGATAGTAGGTGGAGTGGAAAGCTTACCCACCTTCTTTACTCTACTACTATATAAACTGTATCAAAAGTAGAAAAATGGAAACAAAATAAGAGAGGAAATTAACCTCATACTCAGTTTTAAAATTCTCATGTTCTAAGTTGCTCTTGTGCAGTAAGTTAGCAGCTAGCACTAGCACCACTTCTGCCATGTCTTTTTTCTTTTTAAGTCCACGTCACCTTCTGTGGCATCCATGTGCTAGGCACTCATCACCAAGCACCTATGTCATCTGTGTGGCATTTCTACACACCTCTCAAGGCATAGTTTATCCCTGTGCTAAGCATCCACCATAAAGTGCCTTCTGCAGAGGTAAAGGAACCATAGTAGGTATCAGTCTTCATATACCATTACCTCCACCCCTCCTCCACATCTTGATATCACTGTCACTGACCAACAGCCAACTCTGTTGGGTTTCCTTCATCACCTCTGTCCACACCTCCTCCTGCCTACAACCTTCATCACTAAGCCTGTTGCTAAGCCCATTACCTAGGCTCATTAGCAATACAATCAGCAAGGGCATTGCCAAGACTGACTTCAAAAAGAGTGGAGTAGCACCTTGGAGGTTTCCTTAGGCACCTATGCTTCTGTGAAAGTATTCTGATTGCAACTACTCTCCTCATCCACCAGTTGCATTCCAGGAGTCTTAGGTATAAACAGATATTATATTACAGTCCCTATTAGCTTAGTTAGCTAGTACCACTTTGATTAACACATGTTGCCTTCAAATTTAAATCCCTAGGAACCTGGCAAAACCTGCCTTTACATTTGTGCTTAGAATTACCACAATTCTTTATACGTAGCACACAACCTATATAATCTCCCTTTCTACATACATTTTGTATAGGTTGTTTTGTGTCTTGGAAGAGGGATCACATAGATCTCTCTATGTGATCCCTCTTTAGCATGCATCTAGGTGACCAAGCATGCTATCAACTGTAAACAAAAAGTTTCAAGTTTTTTACAAAGTGATTGGTTCAGTGTTAGCAAGTGAGTCCAACAACATCAAGGTGATAGTGAGAGCAGAGCATCAGGAGATCAAAGCTGCTACACAGATGGAATGCAAGATTCAAAAAAAAAGAAGCAGGAAAAGCAAGAGGACAATGAAGATAAGGATTGAATGCTTGACAAATACAATGAGTAAGTCTGATGTGATCAGATAGCAAAAAAAGACTTACTGTCAAATTTCAACAGCACCTTAGCCAATCTTCCAAGCATGTTGGGTGCTATAATGGAGCCTATCATTAAGTCCACCTGGCTGGATGTTCTTTATTGCTGCTGCAGGACCAAAACCTGACTCTGATGGAGATGTATTTCTGGAGACATGAGTCACTAAAGGAAATAAAGGGTAGAAGTCCTGAGCTGACATTGCTGTCTGGCACAGACTTTGGGACTGCATATGATGGATACATCAAAGGATTTGAGCCACCATTTGGAAGTCATGTACAAAATTGCTTTCATGAATATCAAATGTCAATAGAGTCAATCACCCAATGCTTACAATATTGGCAGCCCCAAAGGTATGCACAAGCCAAAAAATGAGTTCCACTATGCATTGAGTAGGGCATCCATTGGATGCAAATATGCTCCTATGACTGTTGAACCATGCCTTCTCTGTCATCAATATTGCAACTCTCATCCTCCAAGAAAACCTGAGTCATTGGAATGACTATTTGATCAGGAAAATAACTCTGATGACAATAGAAGCAATTGTGATAGTATAGAAAAGGAGGATGTTATCATCAATATAGACTTATCATCCAGTTTCCAACTTTCTGTCATTGACCCACCATGCTTGTTTACTCCAAGTCCACCAAAATCTTGTGCACAAATCCACTCCACCACTTCTAGTCCCCCAGTTGAGTCTCCATGCAAAAGTCCTCCAGTCAAGTCTCCACATGAACCTCCTCAAGCACCTGGTGGCTCAAGTTCTCCCATCTAGAATGCATGAAACTGCAAGTGGTTTTGTCTCCCATGCCCACAACAGGTGGAATGATGATTGATTTACCAGGTGTAGTTGCTGGATGTCCTATTTCACATGTGATGATCAATCTGCAGCTGCTTGGTTTGGGGGGTTCATTGGAACAGACCCAGAGTATCAATCCTACTGTCAATTTGAGCTCATTACATGTGTGAGTTGACAAAGATGGAGTGCAAGGACTATCTGCACCATTGAAGAAGGTAATAGGCAAGCAAAGTTGCAAGAACTTGAAGAACTCACATGCAGAGGATTACACTGTGCCTGGTGCCTCAGCATCAGATGAGCTAGTCATGTGTCTTCTGCTTGTCAACATCCCACAACTAACACCAGCTAAGAAGGCAGCAAGAGCTTAGAAGGCCAACAAAGAGAAAGCCTTACAGAAAGAACAGGAGTACCATAGAAATGAAGCTGTTGATGGATCACAAAGGCAATCAGCAGGAGTGAATCTAGATGGAATGCCAAGGGAAAACTATGGTAAGAGGAAGGCCTTGGAAGTGGCTGTGAAGGCACCACCTAAGAGAAGTTGCCAAGGCTAGTTAACTTGCAATTAGTTTGAGCAATTGATGAACAGTACCTTATGCACTATGAACTTAATGAAAACTTGGAGGACATTATGCAGTTATAATAATCATCAGTGATTGATTCATTTTGAAAACAAGACAGTACAGATTGATCAAGTGGAACACCTATAATTATTTGACTATGTAGCACTATTTCAGCATAGCATGCTGCTGACAATGCTCAAATTGATCTCTAAAATGGTGTCAAATTATGAGAGGCTTAAAAGAGGAATATTTAACTCAAAGAGTGCACAATCAATAACAGTGAACAATTGAGGTTGAAAAATGAGCACAACCTTTAGACAGGAAGGAGATCATCAAAATGAATGTCTAGCATGGCATGACATACTCATGCAGAGGAACAAGGAGGGTAATGAGTGCAAACATCCTGGGATGGTGTGGTAGCAATATAACTAGTACAAGGGAGGTGACAAAGGTGTTATGTTGAAAGATTGAGGTGAGGTGCTGGGAGAATAGTTTGAATGAGCAAAAGTAATGAGTATCTTTGAGAATAGATGGTTAGTAAACATGCAAGGGATGGCAGTAAGTACTCATGCAGAAAAATGGCAATGAGAACAATGAAAGCAAAGGGATGAATGTGGTGGAAAGAAGGATTCAAATTCTGAATGTTAAGGCACAAAGGCAAAAATTAGAGTAATGGACAAGAAAAGAAGGTTTCTGATTGCTGGCTGGGTGCAACAGCGAGTGCACAAATCAATGGAGGAGAACACTGATAGTAATGAGTATCTTTGAGAATGGATGGTTAGTAAATATGCAAGAGATGGCAGTAAGTACTCACATGGAAGGATGGCAACAAGAATAATGAAGGCAAAGGGACAATTGTGGTTGAAAGAAGGATTCAAATTGAATACCAGAGGTTAAGGCACAAAGGCAAAAATCAGAGTAATGGACAAGAAAGGAAGGTTTTTGATCACTGAACATAACAGCAAGCACACAAATTGATGGAGGAGAACCCAGAAAGGAAATGGGGTGATGGTTGTGCCAGACAATGAGGACAGCTTTTGATGTGTTTGATGTAGCCTAGATGGCATGTCAAGAAAGGAAATAGGTTTATTGCTGTTGGGTACAGCAATCAGAGTAACTGATGGATTCAGAGTAACTGATGGATTCAGAGTAACTGATGGATTCAGAGTAACTGATAGATTCAGAGTAACTGATGGATTGATGGCAGCTGCAAGGGATCAGACCAGTGTAGATGAGCTCAATATAGGCATCCACAATATTTGCAAATAGTGCAGGCAGATGAGCATTGATAGTGGACGCTATGCCCATTGTGATCTATTGTATCTTGGCAGGTGCCATACCTAATCCCATCATTGTCATTCATGTTTTCCTTGTCAGATCCATCATCCGCTGCATTTCTGAGTAATCCCTGAGTTTCTGGCCTTTTTTTTCGCATTTTTGGCGTTCTCAATGACCGACTGTGCAGCAATGACTCAGCAGAAGAAGGTTTAGGTGATTTCTGAGGGTGGCCCTGGCATTGAGGGCACAACTGTGGGCACAGCTGAAAACACGCTGAAGAAACATGAGAAACATGTCTCGGTAGTTTCCTAATCCATTCAAACTCAACTTCGGGCCATGTAAATTCTCACAAGCAGTTGTACTTTTATGGAGCTTCATTTCAGTTTTTTGGGCAACGACGGTACATCTTTTATTTTTGCAACAACTGTTTCAAAACGGTCGTTACAACCTTGAAAACCCCTGATATTTGATCTACGAAGTTGCTATGGATATGTTTCTCAGGCTATCATCTCTTGTCATTACTTTAAGCCTCCCTTCAGCAATCTCTGGCCGTTGTCCATTCATCCTGCATAATGCAGGGTAGATCTATATCTTGTTCTTAAACCAAGATACTAATGAGAGAAGTTAAAACTCAAGAGTTACCATTATATCTATCATGACGATCATATGTTCATCATGATCAGCACTCAATTTCACGATGACAACATAACTTTAGCTGCGGTTGCAAACCTATTTATAATATTTCTGGTAGCCGTCCTAATCTCTATTCAACACTGTTCTCTTTGAGTGGAAATACCAGTGGAAAGCCTTCTAACATGCAAGCCATGCTGTCCTAGTAGTTCAACTTCAATAGATATTCTGCACTAATTGTTGCAAAGTACAGTGTTCAGACATAGCATATTGATGAGCTTCTTGACTTTTTAGATTGGTCATCATTCCGATTGATCGTACTGTCTCTTGGTGCATTCGGCTGTGAACTTCACACGGCTTAGCGATGGTAGTCATATATTAGCTGTATGTCAGTGAGCAATCCACATTACTTTCACTCCCACAAGATGTTCAGTCGTCGGGAACGACATCTTCTTCATGAAGTCGGTATTGACATCTTTTGCAATTTTGTGGGCCTCACAACCTCTTCTTTACTATACGGTATTGTTGTTCATCACCCAATGCAATTCTTATACTCATCATTATAGGGGCATTCCTTTTCATGTTTGGATTTCTGATTTCAACCTTCCAGTGAGCATGTGCCAGGCTACCAGCTATTTTATGTCAAATCTCGTTCTAAATCAGCTTTCTAGATCCCGACACAGGGCTGGTTCCGCTAAATTCATGCTTGGGATGACGTCGCTCGCATTTCTACTTGGAACAGCTTACTGGATCTCCTATATATTATACTCTATCCAATATATTCAGCAAGCATTCGAGAGTGGATTTCCCAGGCATCTCACCTGGAAGTGGCGTGATGATGCAGATTATCACGCCTACCGTGCTGATGAGTCAACCATGTGGTGCCGAATACTCCTCGTGAGTCTTCCGGTGTGTAACTGTATCCATATCTGACCTGTTATTCACAGCAAACCGTGAGCGACATCATTCTGGTTTGTCGTGCATGGCCATTGTGTGGAAGTCGAGCCATGGCTTTCCCCTTGATCTTGATTCTCGCTGTCTGTGGTATTGAATATCTCTATATGCATGCTCCTCAGTAACTTATGCTGTACAATCAATCTTTTTTAAGGAACCGGCTTTGTTTATCTTGTACTGGACATGCCATATAATATTTCTGACAAGATCGGTTGGATCACATATCAGTTACTCATAGCCTTTTCATCCCTTTCCGTTGGAACGAACGCAAGTGTGACTCTCATGGTCGGTCTCAAAGCCTGGTGTGTCATAAACTTCCTTCGTCCCCAGATTATACTCACAGTGAGATATTCCATGTCCTTAGGAAATATGGTAAAATATGGGATAGAGGAACAGGAGGACATAAATCACGCACAAAGACCATACTGCTTCTCTTGATAGAGTCAGGTTGTCTTTATTGCATTCTCCAAGTATGTTATCAGTGCTTTTCATCCCCTCACTCACTTAATTACCTGTGCTTCAAGATAGTGAATGCCGTGTTCACTGGTATATGGACCGATGAAGGGACCCTCCTGGACTATGTCAATGAGATCATTGCCGAGATCTACACCCAGACTACTGTATATTTTATCTTATCATTGACGAGACACTGCAAGTGTTTATTATTCTTGACAGGCGTTGTATCCAATGGCCGTTTTGCTAATTGCTAATCACATAGGAAGCTCAGGCGATACCATCATATTTACTTCTTCGTATCAGAAGAACTTTGTCTCTAAGGTGGGAGCTTGAGACAATGTCATATGGTTGCTGATAGAAGAACTCTGATAAACTATCGGACATTTTCGATCTGTTCCGTGAACAGACACTATCATTATGATATATAGATAGTCTCAACATGCTGGTGGACAATGACATGAATTATGACATCGAGTGCATGACAGGAACACCCATTCGAAGATACAGAGAAGGTACACCATACTCCGTTGCAGGTAATATCATCTCACTTGGACTCGAGAGCCTGATTAGTTATGATCATCTTCGTTTTGATCTTCTACCGAACATCAAGGCGGCCAAAATGGACACTATTGATCTGGTCAGGTATAACATTTCTTTATTTAGTGATGCCAAGAGGTTGTTTCTTAGCGTTTTGCACTGTACCTCGATATGTAAAGTTACATTGAATACTGTCATGCATCAGATGGATGGCTCAAATGGCCTTTACAGTGCCTGAAATGCTCAGAATTTTGCTCTCAAATTTTCAAAAATTTTGCCCGAACATGCCTCAAATCCGTAATAACAGAGACTAAGAATTTCATCTGAGAGGCACCAAATCCGCAAAGATAGGACTTAGATTTTTCAAAATTTGCCCCTCAAATACGCCGTTTTGCAGAAGTTTTTGCAGGAGCTTCCTAAGGGTCGGAAGGCAAGAGCGCTGAGCAGTACGAGAAGAGTCATGAGAGCATATTTAAGTAGAATTGCACACAAGAGCATCTATTCACGGGGGTTCCAGAAGCAGTCAAGGTAACAAACACCATACATTCATCAGATGAGAACAAAACTCTGAGGGGTAGCCAGTAAAAGCTTGAACTATCCATGATCGTTTCTTCCAGGCTGCCGCAAACACACATTTTGAACTTGGACTATGCCTGAGTCCTTTAAGCTCGAGCTCTTCCACTCATCTTGGGAAGTCTCATATTACAGGAGTAGGTAAGCACAAGATTGCTTGATAAAAAGTCAGAATCTTCATCAACATCATGAACAAAACACACAATTAATTCAGATTGTTTCAGAATGCGTACTAGTCTGCAGTTTAATCTCAGTTTGATCCATCTGAATCTGGGTTGTCGAGTGAATGGATCGTACATTGCCAACAGATAGCAAAAAATATTGAAAGATTGAAGAGAGTTGATTCTCGATTGACGCTGACAAATCTGTCTCTGGTACTTGTTCGTCATTCCATCTTTCAGTCGTTGACATTATGCAGAGGCTGTAGATGAACAACGTGTTTCAAAATACTAGGGAAAGTCATTAGAGGATGTAGCCACAAAAGATGTAGGTAAGCATATACAAGGTATAGTCTCCTCATCTACACTTGAGCCTCCATTCATGATCAATTTTTCCCACCCTGCAGACTTGCACACATTCTTTGGCATGATATACCGATTCTTTGGTCACCCATATGTACTGCGATCATATTCCCTCCTTGTTCCATTTTTTATCTTGGCTGGAGCACACTTCCTTGACCTCTCATGCCTTGTTGGGCACTCTACTTCTTCTCTACATGGTGCTGCATGCTTGATGACCTCCAAGTGATCAAACCTGACCTCAAGCTGGCACTGGTGCATTTTTTCATAAGTGATACGGAAGAATCCTGGCAGAGCATCTCAAGCGGAAAAGGACAAGCATATTTCGAAACATATAAGTACATGTTAGGAGGAGAATGAGCCGAGTATTGAGTGCGAGTACCGATTTTCGAGGGAGAGGGAGAACAAAAGACTGAGCGGGTCGAGTTTTCAGCGGATAAGGTCAGCACATTGATAGGTGTGAAGTGAGAGTGCGAATGGACTGTCGCAGTTGAGGGTGCTTGGGACTTGGGACTCTGGAGCGGTGGTCGGCGATGAAGATGATAGGATTTGATGATGAGGGGGTGATGGTGGGTATTGAGGATATTGGGACTCTGATGAAGAGTGGTAGGGAGAAGAGTTCGTGAAATTCAGTGCATGAGAGCGTGTATGTACTTCAGAGAAATGCTTAGGGTGGTAGAGAGGCGAGCTCATAGAATACCCTGCATGAGAGCATGTATGTGCTTCAGAGCAATGCCTTAGGGTTGTAAACATCTGTACCAGCTGTCTTGTTAAGGAAGAATGAAAATGAAGACAGGAAAAATGAACATTGAAGGCAGCTGTAACGGAAGCTGGCTGAAGACCCGCACACTGGTACTTCAACAAGATTCATGGGCGAGCCGTCCGACTCTGAGGCTTCTATCATGGGATATTTTTTCAGCTCATCACGCACGTATCTCCTCAGGAAGATTACACCTCAACTACACTACACCTATCTATACTATCCTCTCCAGTCACAGTATCGTACAAGTACCAGGTACCAGCTATGAAACTTCCTATGTGTCGACAAGGGTCAGATGAAACTCCTCACTGGATTTTCCATCCCTACCTTCGATTACAACAAGCGATCCCTCTCTCTAAGTCGTTGAAGTCTGCTCGTGAGATCAAAAGGCCATAGGAGATATTGTTTGCCCACTGAGCATAGGGATATACCGAGGATCATCGATTATTGATGACGACAAGCAGAGGAAGAGCGGACGTTGTCCCGGTTGGGCCGACTTGGGATTTTGCCCGGTGGGAGAATGATGAGGTGAGGGATGGCTTTCCGCTGGGGAGTTGTGCGAAGGAAAGCTTGCGGAATCCGTCACACGTAACGTAAACCATCTTTTCAGATATGAGAATGCGATACATTCGAAAGCAGTAGTTGACGGAATGGAGATCATATTTTCGAGGTGATGCTTTCCGAGGTGAGAACAAAACCTTAATCCGAGGATACATATATAAAAACCTTTCTAGGCTAGATTGGGCTGTGAGAAGATAAGCGAGGACGAAAATGAGGGGATTGGGACTCAATAGATGACCATGGTGGCATAGCAAAAAATCTTCCGAGTTCTCGCCGGTGTGGAACATTGTGGTTCAACGTCAAGAGCAGGTCGGCGCCCAGATCAGCACTTTGCAAAACCTCCGGGTCAAGTCCGGTCTCCGCAGTTTGAACTGGACTCTTTCCTGTCGCCAATGGCCACCAACCTATAATCACGATCAACATACATGGCGCACCCATGTGTACTCGGATCCTCAAGTACATTCAATGTCCATCTCGCAGTGCCGCGGCTATTCCAGATATTCCCCGCTAGCTATCTCACTGGATAGTTATCATGACTCCTACACGCTGCTTTCTTTCTCATTACACTCCTTTTTTGTTATCATTCACCTCCGATGAGTATCACGCCGATATTCTCTCGTTGTGTATCACAATCTAACTCTTCTTCCTTCTCTTAGCTCTTGATCATTCAAGGAAAGAGAGGACAAGCGATCTGGACCAGTTCTGTCCATGCGTTGAATGTGGGTTCGATTCCCTACCCGAGCTGATAGTCTTTTTTTGGTAAGCCCTATCTGTCATAAAGCTGCAATAGTCCCGCTTGAGAAGGAAGGAACCAGTTGCGAATGCTTCAATAGGAAAGGCTATACATTCGACTACCTATTTCAGGCCTCAAGGATCTGTCTCTTCTACATCGACGCATGGACCCAGGCTGAACGAGCCCTGCCCACATCAAACGGGTATTTAATACGAGCCTCACAAAATACATTCAAGGACAGCTGCCCCACTGGGAAACTATGTTCTCTGCACCAAGGGTTTGACCCTCTTGTCTACGCCTGTAATTTGAAACCTCTAGCTTCTTGCTAGGGTGTAAATTTGATGATGTATCCCGCCTGACTACTTAACCTGGATAGTACACTTTTCTGAATGGCCATGGAGGACGGTAGTCTATAAATCTGAAATGACATACCTGGACATTGCTTTGAATCTTTCGATCGCAGGGTTTACATTTGTTGCTCATACCCACGAAATTTGACGGGGTCGATAGATTGAAGATACTTTTCTTGAGAAACGCATACATCTATTGAAATGCACAAATACTCGAATGGCATGTATTACAATAAGTCAGACATAGAGATGAGAAGTCCTAGTCAACCCACGTCGGCTCAACCGTCAAGTGCGCCTTGGGTGTATACCTGTTTTTGTGACCTGTTGCAGGCTGGGCCCGCATGCGAAGCTTCACGGTACGATGAACGTTCACACCGTTATCGTGTTGCCTAGGTATAAGCCGAGGGGTAGCCATATTAGATCTAGACGGCGGTCAGCCTGTCAATAGTCAAAGTCACTGGGAACACATACCTGAAGGTGGTTACCCATTTATTGTTATCCTTCTGATACCGCAAGTGGAGGGGGAGGAGCTCGAGAATCCACCAAGACCGCTTTAGCTGCAATTGATCATATATCGGCGAGAGCGCATCCTTTAGATCCTCGAGCTCCTCGTCAATCACTGAGTGGTCATTTGCGACAATAGTCACACTAGGTATAGCCTTATCCTTGCGTTTCCAACGAGCAGCTAGACGCTTAAATAGTCCATCTTGCGTGACCTTCTCAATGCGTTCCGCCAACGCGTCGAGACGTGGCGGCGGGCGAGGAACGACGAAGGGATATAGTGTCGCGGGATCTAGACCAATGGTGCGAAGTGCCTCGGGTTTGAACATGATACCAGTGTCCGCCTTGAAGCATTCACGTACCATCCAGCGAAGGGATATACGCGCCAGGGAATGTCGAGTCTTATTGGCGACAGAGCCTCCACCAACATCTCGTGAACTTGGTGATCAATAGCTATCAATTTGAGAAGCACAAAACATACCACAATGGCAGCCCTGTTGAGAACACAATAGAATATCAGTCGTCTGTCTTCTGTATGGACTGGATGGAGGACGTACCGCGAACCACACTTCTTGAATATCCGTCTCTCGATCGTTCTCCTTGATCGAGTACAAATTTTCATAGTGTTCGAGTTTCTGGTCTGCGTGTGGCTCCTTGGAATGGCTTCTAGCATCGCGATGATTACCGTGACTGTTGTCCTTCTCATCATGATCGGATTCCGGTGTTGGTAGCCGAACGGTGTGAACACCAAAAGACTGCTCTTCAGCTGTATGGCGATTCCAGAAATTTGGTTTAAACTTGGCACGGCGTTCATCCAAGGAGATAGCATGGCGGACGGTTTTCACGATCGTGTTCGACGTGGTGAAGGGGAGTCGCTTTGGAATGAAGCCAACGGAGTCAACAGTGTCCCTGCACAATTCAATAAGATGCGAGAACCTGTGAATATCGACAACACGTACCAAACGCCTAGGAACTCAATCTGAACTGTAGACGCGAAGGCGAGCTTGAAGGCGTTTGACTGTTCCCAGCCAATATAATCCGTTCGTGTGTACATCTTGTATGCAAATGGCACTTGCTGATGGTTATCGGCGGGTAGTAGACCGACCTTGTGAATCATCCCCGCGAGGCTATTAATTGTCAGCGAACGATCGCCGACCTGTCATATGAAACAGACCTCCGGGCTGTGTATGCACCACGAGAAAAGCCTGGTGAACAAGATTATCACAATACATATATTACGGACACAAATCAACGAACCGAAAATGCAAATTTTGTCTCCTTCACGGTCTGGTAACTGATGAACAGCAGTCCAGGGAACATTGTGAAGTGAGGCTTACAGTTCTGCATGAGGAATTCATAGCCGCCTGCAGGTTCATTTGGTTACATGGCATACTCTGTAAATAGCGCTTGTCGTACTCATTACATGGTCCTTGAGATTCCACGCGAACATCTCGTCAAGACACTATTGAATATGAGCTTGAGCTTTCAACTAAAACGTGAGAGCATGAACCTTGGAAATCTTAGTAGCCATGGGTGTTGCTACTTTTGGGGAGATGTAGGTACCGATGCCGGCCTATTCCAAGTTGTTTCTCATTCATAGACAATTGCTCATGAAGAAAAAACGCCTCACCTGGTAGTAAACCATCTGCTTATACCGGTCATTCTTTTTCAACAGCGAGACAAACTCGACTATGTTTGAGTTGTCCGCGTCAAACTGGTCTCCAGTCCCGTCGAAGCACAAGATGAGGGTGCGATGGTCATGTTCAGGAGGTATGACCTCAGGAAACTCGGGTCTGATAGTCCTAGCTTGCTCCGGTGGTTGAAGCACACTGGGGCCGTTCATCATGTGTAGGCTTGTTGTGATTCTGTGGGTGTTGGGTGGACAAAAGAGTTTCGTCGGAGCCCTCCTGGCTTATATGCATGTATATTCCTGTTGACAATAATAGATAATCGAAGCCGAACAAGGCGCTAAGCGAAAAAGTCATATACATAACATCAGTCAAAAAGGAAGACCATATGGAGAAAGAACACATACATGTCCAATCGGAGGCAAACTTGCATCCCGAATAACTATGGATGACAACGGTAGGACGGACAGGCCAAAATCTGTAACGCATTCCGGGGATTTGCTCGCCGGGTGAATCTGACTTGATGATATTGACAAGTCTTTATGACGAAGAGTAACAATGTGTAACGAATGAGAGTTGAATATTAAATTATCGATGACAACCACTCACGACTCGGATGGGAAAGGCCTACATCGAACTTGACGCATAACATCCATATAGAACACGTCAGGGCAAGCCTGAAACAGTGCAGTAAGTACAGTAATCGAATTACTTGAAGTATTGGATCGGTTTTCTTCCGTTCATCGAGTCACTGAGAGGCATTCATCAGAGTGTGCAATACTTTGGACGAAGAAAGCCAGAACACGAGTACATACCTCGAGCCTCGAAAATACCGGATCATTGATTTATGGTCCGGGTTCTTCGGCTTAAGTTTTCCGACCTTACGTGCATCCCCGGATGACCTCCGTCATGTGGCATAAAACACGTTTTCCACGTGTCGGCGTTTTCGACCTGACGAAATTATCTTTGTCCTCCGCAGCACTGTTTCTGGGAGCTCCGTCTGCTTTTGTCGAAGTAATCTAGCGGCTCGAAAGAACTTTGAAGAAGAATAAGGATATAGGTATACGGATTTGTTTGGAGGAGCCGGAAAGCGAATTACTTGGCTCGGAAGCATAATATTCAACCGAGTTTCTCCTTGTTCAGATTATAATCTAAATCGTCCGGGCCGTCCTCACTTAGTTCGAACAGAATTCGTTCTTGCCTCTCGCCACCATACTCCTGCCTTGAATCAACATAAATAGCGGAGGATTGCGGACTCGAACCATCAAGTACGCTACAAATCTCCATCTCACAGCACTGGGTGAGCTGATTCTGGTTTCTTATTCCAGATATTTAAACATCAACCAAATGCTCCAAATTTCCTCGGTGGACAAGGTTTCGCTGACGCCCTGGGATGTCACTTGAGCATAGATCTCATACTTAACCTCACAAATTCTACCTGAAGCAGGGGATGTATCAGAAACGAAGGGCGGCCGTTTGAGTGGAGAGTATATTGGTACATCAAGTTTTGCTCTGCTTCCGAGTTCGTGTGTACGTTCAAAAATATGCAGGCCAACTGTTCGACTGGAGAACGTTAGTAGACGATCTGCTTTCTGTTCGAACCTTGCTAGGATTCAACTCACTGGTCTATACGCATCTGTCGAGAAGGGATTCTGTTTCTTGTTTGCTCTGATAAGATAACCTCCTCGATTGCACCTGCTTGGCCTAGCCAAGAGACGTGTTTCAATCTTTCCATCAGAAGTCAACAGATGCGTATACGAGTGGCTATGGACGGTGGTGTCTGTGCACTGAGTAGAAACCTTAAACTTGTTGGGCCTCTGATTGGACCTGACTGACAAGAGGCATTGAACTCCAAGGATAACATTCAGTACTTTTGTCAGGCAGGTAATGCAATGGAAGATACCTACCTGAGTGGAGAACGGTATATACCTGGAAACCAGAATCTGTCTCCTATGGTCGACGCATAGGAAGAACAGTTCGACTTCGCTCACCACGCTTATCTGTCTGACATTGCACCCGTAGGCACCTGTTTTTTTTTATCTGATTGGTCTTTCACCGAGGGTCAACTTCATGTAGCATCAGCATGCACACGTGAAGCAGCGTGAGTTCACCTACCGTTGTGTATGTCAACTCGGACGTTGATGTGCAGATAACCGGGTTTGCTAGAGTGGAGGGGTCGATTTGTCTAACTCGATCACAATCAGATCAACTGTCATTTTGACAGTTGCTGTCTACGTGGACATACTGTTTGTCCACTGAGAACTTGCCACACATTTGTCTCCTTTGACTGATCAGGTAGGTTGGATACGTACGTACGTATGACGTCAAGCTCAAAGGATTGATATATGATCAATATTTCAATGGGTAACGCTCCGTGATTTCTCTGGGAGTCGGGATGGTGTCTGTCGACCGTCGAAATGGAACTTCGGCCCGAGAGTTCAAAGGCCATTACCAAATACAAGCACGCTGACCTGACCAGCCCAGGACTTGCGATCGCCATCGTTGTTCTCTCTCTTCCACTCTGTGGAATCACCGGCCTATCTCACGGCATTCAAACACTATTTGAACATAGAAATTGACATAGGCAACGACGGAATCAACGGAAGAATATGGGAAGGTACGATCGAGTTAGGTGTTCCCCGAGGATGATCAAGTACGCGAAAATGTTCCAGCGCTTGCGTAGATTAACACTTTACCCATGCACACATGCATGCCCAGGACAACGTGAGTTCTTTCCTCCACTCTCACGTACACGCACACATACTAACTCCTCCCTGTTGCAGGGCCTCGCATCCCATCTTCGAGAATGGTACATCATTTTAGCATCCGACGTATAGCGGTCGGCGCCTCGGCGCGTGAAGGACTGTCGTATGATCCTGCATTGTTCCGTGGGCTCTCGTCCACCGCCCTCCACGACCGCAACAATGAGCACTGACGTGACCCAGACCATAGCTTCCGACGCTGACACTGCCTAACCAAAACTACACTCAAAGCGCCATGAGGCCCCTCCCATATTCCCATATTAACATCTTTCACCTTTGCATACGTCTCTAGCATGTTCCTAACACACTCAAACATCCGCTCCGGCGGTAAAGAGATGCTTGACGCCTGTTCACGATTCCTGAACCTGCGCTCTGTTCTTTGAGGGAACGGACGTAGGGGTGAGGATCGATATGCCACGTGATGAGGTCGTTGGTGGAAGGGAAGGAGGTGTGGAGGGGAAATAGGTGTGGTGGAGGGCGGGAGGTTTAAGGTTCGTTCGTCTTTGCTTTTTTTGTTTGGAGAACGGCGACTGATATGAGAATAGGCCGAATCGCTCGCAACACGAAACGGGATGATCCAGCTCGAGGAGCTTGTGGCGATCAATAGATCACGAGACGGGATTGAGGTGATGGTGACTGTATGAGGGGATCCGAAGGGGTGGGGATATGGTATTCCGATCCATTCTTTGGGTTGTATGGAGCATGAATCGAGAATATTCATCAGTTATCGAGCAATTCGGTAGGATCTTCGGTTTGTGCGGAGTAGAGAACGCAATACGGATATTCTGGTAGGAGAGTCTCTTCCGTCTTCGCTGGGATACCATCTGACTTATGATTTTCAGGGAGTGTGTGTGCCCTCCCCGCGAAACGATATCTGTCTGAGAGGATGAAGATAGAAGTGGGGAGGCGGGACAGGAGAGAGGGCGGACGCCCTGACGCCTGCCCAAGATTCTGCGGGTCGTGCTCGGGAGGGAGGGGGTGATTGGTACGAACCGTATAGAGCTCATATGCTCGGATAATTGAAGGATGGGAAAGAGGAGGGGAAAGGGAAAGGGGGGACTGTTGAGAAGATGTGAGCAGGCCCGAGGTTCGTTCCACCGTTCCTTTCATTTGGTCGGCGAGCGGGCTGATACGAACTCGAGCTTGGTTGAATGAGGTTTGTTTCCTCTCTCTTTCACCTCCGCCTTAGCTACCGACTGATTCATGATTCTATACGGGGATAGGGTGACTAGGACATCACGCAATCCCTACGACCTACAGCAGAAACGAGGAAGGCGGATCCTCAGAAGCTGCATGATTTTATTACTACTACTACTTAGTGCCGCCAACTCTAACGGTATCCCACCCTAAGAGACGGACGGACGAGGACGGGAATGGGGCAGGAGGCAGTTATTTGCGAAGAGGGTGCGGATGGATGCGGATGTGGTTGGACTGGGGTGAGAGATCGACACATCTTTTGCGTTGTATGGAGCGTGACCAATCCAGTGGTATTGTGGACCCAGAAATTTACTAATATCATCCGTTTGTGCAGGGGGGAGAGGGGGAGATGAATGTTCTTGTATGAGGCTTTTCTGCCTTATTGGTTTGGATACCAGTTGAGTTATGATTTTTAGCTGCTTTCACGAGTGCTGGCTCCGCAAAACGCCTGAAAAGACCGACGGGGAAGGCGATTGGGATCGGGATGAGGAAGCGGGTACGGAGAGGGTAGTGAAATTGTCCACCTGTGAGTGTGAGAGAAAGCTATGTGGATATTCGGGTATGAGGGCGTTGCTCGCACCGCTGAGAAATGACACGCAAGCGAGACCGGTCGGAAGAGAGGGTGAGGTTGGACGCACGTGTATGCAGTGGGAGCTGTGGGAGCTGTGGGTGGTGAGGGAGGGATTTGAATGTGTGGGGGTTGGTGTTGACTTATCTTTCCGCTAGAGTACCATTCGAGGGTTTAGCAATTGGATGGCAGCTTGGGTCTGGGAGGTTCATAATGCGAGCGGTCGGGTGCAAGGCGGGGCTGTGCTGCGAGATTTATTTTTGCGGCAAGCGCCACGAGGGCAGATGACACCTGTGATTTATTGTATACACAGGATACCGTAGTCGTAGTATTATCATTGGAGTTCGCTATTAGAGCTCGCTTTGTTGAACTGTGAATTGAAATTGAATTATGGTGAGCAGAAATGTATGGTCTCCAGCAGCTACCAGTATTTGCGTTTCAATTCTGAATTGTCACAATCCATGGGCAAGGACAACAGCATAAAATTGTTGTGCAAACTGAGTTTTATACTCAATAAGGTAAAATTAAAACCACAACATCTGTGTGAAGTGTAAACTGAGTTCTGCATTCAATAAGAAGTAGGTTGTGAGTTAAATCAAACTTACTCCTCAGTTCACATCATCTGGGGCTTGTGGATCTTTGATCTTTTCTTTGAAAGATGAAGCTGTTTTAGTCCAACAGAATGAGCTTTGATTTAACTCATACAGCAACTCTCTACTCATTAATCATCAGCAATTTAACATATTATTTTGTCAGTGTTTTCTGAACTGATTGGTTTGTTTTGGGTGCAGAAGGAGGTGAATCATTATCTTGTCAAAGAAAGGTCTGGAAAGATGATAATTAGGTTAACATCTGATCTTCCAACTTGTAATGATCAGGCTTGAAAATCAGATCCGTCCAGTATAACCTACTTATAGCTAATTCTATCTGACTTAGTTCTGATGATTTTCTAACAAGAGCATAGGGTTATATACTTGGCAACTTCTGCCTAAGAAAAGTATAGAGAGGGTGTAAGAAATCAGATAAAAATTTGCCTGTATCTGATTTCTCCTGGGAAACAACTTTAGAGATGTGTTTGTAGATATATTTCAACATTCTTATTCTAATCCTGTACTCAGTTTGGCCTCAAGAAGTTTCATTTTTGAGATATCAAATCGGGTGACTTTGCTTGTTTAGGACTGTATTTATGACTGTAGCATGATGTAAGTTTATAATAATTATTCACTTTATAAAACCATCACAAGAACAATAAACTTTGCGCCACTTCAAATGATGGCATGTTCAATTATAATAAGACTAACCAAGCCAAACATATACTACAAATCACTCTCTGTAAACCCATTCTGTGCAAGTACATTTGGTGTATTTGAGGCTTTATTTTGTTTAGCTAAAATAATCTTCATATAGGTTGAATTGACTTACTAACATTGCACAGAACCTTCTTGAGAGCCAAAGCAAACAACATATCCTTCATTTCATCTGCACTATAAGGGCCACCAGCCATTAAAGTGGCAACAATGCCTAAAACATAAGCAGTGGACTGCATT